>JAJPUD010010604.1:0-60604 GCA_023553655.1 Myrmecobius fasciatus | reverse complement strand
CGAGCTCTGGGAGGGGGGGTCCTGCAGCAGGGGGGGGTTAGGGGGGGCCCGGGGAGAACGCGGACGCTGACGAGGCAAGCGAACCTGGACCGGACAGGGAGGGGGGGGTGAGGAGGAGGGAACAGCGCGCCACAAGCCCGGCCTAAGCCCCGCCCTGCCGCTGCTGCCCCGCCCAATGAGGGAGGGGGAAAAGAGGGACTTACGGAAGAGAGGCGGATCGATTAGCCAATGGGAAGGATTATTGGTTTACTAGGGCGGTACCCGCTGAGCAGAAGGGCGTTGCGTATCTGGCGTTCGCCCCCTGGGATCAGCCCTCTAGTTCTAAAGTCCAATAAGAAATAGGGCTTGAAGGGGGGGTGGGAGCTGTTAAAGACAGACTTGAGAACACGCTAATCAAGAACCAGGCGGGCTCTCTACATGATACGGATAGGATCGTTTTTGTAGAAATGACGAGAGGAATGACTAATCAGAATTCAGGACATGGCTAGGCAAAGTACAGGTTTGCGAACGAGGGGCGGGATTATCTGAAGACAACCACTCACAAATCAGAAAGGCACCTAGGCAAACCCTCATTGGAAGATTCCTAGAAGCAGACGGGACTAAATTTACATTGACGTGACAAGAAAACCAATAAACCACCAAATAAGTTTTGTGAGGGAAGTCGGAGCCGGAGGGAGCGTAATCGGCCTCCCTCGGAATCCCGTCTACCAATGAAGAAACAGATTTAGCCGGGCACCGCCCTAAATTGGCCAATGGGCGTTGGCCAGTGGCGCCTCGAACTAGGGAGGGAATGGGGTGGTGCCAATAGTGCTATGCCGCCATGTTGTTTTTTTACCTAGGTGTCTTCACGAGCCTAAAGTGAGACTGCGGCGCGGCTCTAGCCTCCGGGGGCGGAGTGTGGGGTGCCCACCCGCCCCCTTCCTCCTCCCCGCTCCGTCCCCCTTGCCCTCCTGCCCCGCCCCGGCTCATGTGGAAAAGTTGGGACCGGAGCTTTGGGAAACTCCCCCGCCTCCCCCGCCCCACGCCTGGCCTTCCGGGGGCCGGAGGGGGGAGGGGGGAGGAGGGGCAGCTGGAGGTAACGCCTGGAGCCTCTTCTGGTTTCCTTTCAGCTTTCCCCAGCTTTACCCCTGGTTAGGTCCTGCCAGCCTCTGGACACTCGGAACTTCTTGTTTACCCCATTACGGAATTAAATTCAATCAGAATACCTACACAGAACAAGGCCTGGGCGTCACCGAAACATAGAGGAAAAATTGCCCTTCCACAGGTTTCCACTCGAAATCGCCTAAGGGGCTTTAACAAAGTCTTTAATTCGGAAAGTCAGGCACACAGGATTATCAATTATTTCGAAATTATTGGAGTTTGGGGACTCCAAATTAGGAAACCTCTGAATTTGGGAGGGGAGGGCCATGTTTACTGTGATGAGTAAAATACACAATAATTTGGGAGGAAGGAAGAAAAGGGACAGCAAAGAGGTGATTGTTAAGTATTTAAACAGTTACTAAAGGGGAGGGGGGGGAACAGCAAAAATGTTGGGGATCAAGAGAGGGGGCATTCTAGGCCTGAAAGGGTTAGGATGTGACACCTAGTCAAATTCAGTGGAAGTTACATAAATCTAGAAAGTAGGTTGGAATCAGCCGGTAAGTCTTTAAATTATATGGTTTTTTGTATTTTATACTAGAAGCAATAGAGGTGCTGAAGATCTCTGAGCCAAGAGAGTATCTTGGTTAGGCCTGGAAGAAATGGGGAGCAAAAGGGATCAATTAGGTTGTTGCAAAAGTCAAGAACTAGAGATCTAGTATGGCAGATTGCCCATAGCAGAACCCCTGATGGAAGTATAATTGTAATCCCTCATAGTTAATTATTGAGGTACTCTTATCTTCTCAGTTCTTACACTGGAACAAGTTTTCTCTCATTATAGAATATAAACTTCTCCGAGAGGTCAAGAAGTATTTATGCCTTGCATCAATTAGCATTTAGTGCTTAATAAATACTTATCTAAGTGTGGGGGCTCTTTTGATTAGTAAAAGATCAAACTGAACCAAGCTTGGAAGAGCCTCCATACCTCCCCTTTGCCTCCTGGTCCTGTGCCACTGAATGAAGCAGTAGAAAAATCATTGTCACTATTTGATCAAAAACTATTAGGAAAAGTTTGACAGAAACTAAGGACAGCCCACCATTTAATATATGCCTGCATAAATTCCAAATGCCTGTTGGATTTAAAAAGATATAAGTAAATTAAAGGAGCCCAGAAGAAATGATTGAACAAGGATCACAAGATAAAATGAAGAAATTTGATTACATAAAATTTACAAGTTTCCACACAAATCTAACCCAGTTAAAAGGGAAATGGGTAACTGGGGGAAATCTTTGTTGCAAGTTTCTCTGATAAAGGTCTCGTATTCAATGGGGCTCAAATTTAGAACCACTTCTTGGTGGGAAAATGGTCAAAGGATAGGACAAGAAGGTTTCAAAGGAAGATATCCAACCTTATCAGTGGCCATAAAATGTTCCAGATCACTAATAATTAGGGAAACATAAATGAGGAAAAAAATTACTTCTCCCTCACATCTATCAAATTGTCGAATATAAGAAGAAAACAACATGTTGGGGACAGCCGGCACACTAGGGCATTTTTAGCATGATTGTCAACTGGTCTAGCCATTCTGGACAGCAGTTCACAACCCTGCTGAGAAAGTTACTAAAGTTCTTGTGTCCTCTGAACCCAGCTGTACCATCCTAGCCCCATACTCCAAAGAAATCAAAGAAAAGGATGTACCTGTACAAAAATATTTATAGCAGCTCTTTCTTGTAGTGGCCAAAGGCTAGAGGCTAGCAAGTGGGTAGTGGCTAAACAAATTATGGTATAAGAATATAATGAACTACTATTGTGCCATAGGAAATAGTGAAATGGAAAGTAGAAATTGGAAAGATCTCTGTGAACTGATGCAAAGAATTTGGCAAAAGGAGAATATATATTATAGACAAAAGCAATTTTGATTGATTTAGGAGCTCTGATTAATACACTGATAAACCTCAGACTTTAAAGACATCACAGCTATAGATTCTGATGGAAGGCCTCCCCTCCCAGCATTCTATCTAGTTTGGTGATCCCATCAGCTCTCTGGGATTCAATTATCTTCCCCAGGCTCTTGTATCTAATCATCCAGGCCCTAGCTCAGGACTTCCCATCTCACAACACCAAATGCCTATGAAGCAACTCAGTCATCAGCATTTTGAATTCAGTTTGTCCAAAATTGAACTCATTACCTTTCAAGTGAAGGAGGGGCCCTTCCTAATTTTCCTTTTACTGCTTAGGATACCAAAATTCTCCCAGTCATCTAAGTTTACAACCATGTTTGACTTCTCACTCCCTCTCACACCCTCCCCAATACCTAATCATTCATTTAGGTGCCACAAAATCTCTGGGAGGGGAAGTAGATGGGGTAGTAATGGGTGGGGAAGTGGGTGGGGTATTCTAGGGAGAAGGGTGGGGTAGTATGGGCTGGGGAGGTGAAAGCCTGAGGGTAAGTAGATTAGGTGACCTGGGGCCTCAGGCTGGCCAGCTGGCTCAACCCTTTCTCAGTTGGGCTGCCAAATCGATTTTTCTTAAAGTATGCATCAGACCCCGTCACCAGTATCCTCAGTAAAATGTAGTGGCCTCCAGTTAGCTCCAGGATCAAATATGAAACATTTTTTGGCACTTAAAACTTGCCACAACCCAGCCCCTTCCTACCTTTAGTGACTCAGGCCTCCTCCATTCTGACTCAGTGACTGTTCATTGGCTGTCCCTAATGTCAGGAATGCTCTTCCTCCTAACCTCTGCTTCCAACTTCCCTCAAGTCTCCACTAAAACCCTACCTTCCACTGGAAGTTTTCCTAATCCCACCCACTACCACTACCCCATGACTAGTACCTTGCCTACAAGGTCACCTCCTACATAAACTATACACATTTTAAATGTACACTATTGTTTTCGGGTCTGTCTCCCCATTAGGAAGTGACTTCCTTGAAGATAGACCCCAAATTTTTGCCTTTTTTGTATCCAGAGCACTTCACACAATTCCCAGCATAGCATAAGCAGCTGAGTAACTGAATAGTTTAGTGTATATGCTATTCTTTTTGCCTTTGATCTATTTCAGATACGTGGGACCTTTGCGTCAAAAATAAAATTTAAAATATTTTATAGATATTTATAGATATCTATATAGATAATTTATAAAATTTTATTTAGTCAATTTACACATAATTCCTAATTGCATATATTCCTAAAGTACTAGGCTAACCATGCCATTCCTGATTTCAATAAACTCCAATAGCTAGAGCACAGTGGATGAAGCACTCAGCCTTCATTCCAGATCTGCGTTCAAATACCTCAGCCACTTACTACTGAACATCACTTAACCTCTGCTTATTGGGAGAGTTAGTTAGATTTAATTTTTATTTTATTTTTTTCTCAATTTGAAAACAAAACATTTTTTAAAATTTTTAGTTTCCTATTTTTTCCGTCTCTTTTCCTTCCCTCCTGATATAAATTATACTTGTGCAAAACAAAATGAGATATTTTTAAAGCATGTTGCAAACCTTTAAATGTTTGCTATATAAGTGCTGGCTTTAATTATTATTATGACCCTAAAACAAAATCCTCCAATTGGTTTGGGCAAAAGCCTTTCAAAACCTGGCTTGAACCTGCCTTTCTAGATTTATCCTCACCCCCACCCCCACCTCCTTCATTCACTCCAAACTGGCTTTCTGAATGCTGCCTGGACCTGGCACTCTATCTCTTGTTCTGTGACTTTGTACAGGTTGTCCCTCCTAACAGGAACACCTCTGCTTCTGAAAATCCCGTTTAACTTCAAAGCTCATTTCAGTTGCCAAGTATTATATGAGATCCTTCCTGATGTCCCCATGTGATGTTCCCCACATATACTTAACCTTCTAATTACCTTGTATTGATTTTATTATATTTACACATAATTTTTTACTTCCCTTCCCCCTCCCCAGAACTTCACCTTATCAATGGTACTTTGTTTCACTTTGTCCTAGTATCCTTAACATCTAGCATAGTACCTCTCTCATAGAAGGTTGTTGATTGGGAAAGATCACCCTTTTTCCTTCCAAGGATTTACATAAGCAGAAAGTGTTTCCACAAATATTTTTGGCATATGGTCCTACCTACTACAATGAAAAGAGTGCTGAATTTGGAAGCAGAAGACTATCTTCAAATGTTGAGCCATACCTTTCCACAGGCATCATGTCTCATTTCCCAAACATTTTTAAGAACCTGAATTTTGCTTTGTCCCATAAAAAGGTCAGGAGTTAATTTAGGCAAAGAGCCTATTTTGATGGCATCTACTGAGGAAGTAGGTTGAGGAGAGTAGTCTTCTTTCAACATTTTAAAAAAAACTTGTTTTTAGTTTTCAACATTTAATTTAATACTATTTTGATTTCTATTTTTTTCTTCCTCCTCCCCATTCCTCCCCCTCCCCAAGATGGCAATAGTTCTTTTCTTGGTGCTTCCCTTGGACTTTCCTGTATTGCTAGGACCTTCTTTGTGAGAGTTTCTTGTTCAGATGTTTGTTTTCAGACCTTTCATAATCACATATGGGATTTTCTTGGAATATTGGAATGATTTGCCATTTCCTTCTCTAGTTAATTTTACAGATGTGGAAATTGAGGAAAAAAAGGGTTAAGTGACTTGCTCAGGGTCACACAGTATCTGAAGCCAAATTTGAACTCAGGAAGATGTATTATTGGCTTCAAGCTTGGCACTCAGTCTACTTACCACCTAGCTGAAATTATTTACCATTTGTTATGTGTCTTGTATATATTGTTGCTTACATGTTCTCTCCCATTAGGATGTGAATTCACTGAGGTCTGGAATCATGTTTTTGCCTTTTTTTTTAAATTAATTAATTAATTTTTTTATTCCCTTATTGCTTGGCCTATAATAAATACATAATAAATACTTGACTTAAACAATGACTGGAGACAGTGTAAATCAACACATGCTATGTTCACTTTTTCTTCTGTTTTTTTTTTTTTTCTCTCTTGGTTTTTCCCTTCTGTTCTGATTTTTCTCTCCCAACATGATTATAAAGAAATGTTTTAAAAAATGAATGTACATGTATAACCAGAAAAAAAATGTTTTTAATTGAATAAATCAAAGCCATTGCTTGAGAGATTCGGTTAGTCTCAAACAGATGAGAGGAAATATTTCAGAACCAAAAAGGATAGGGGGTGGAGGTGGGAGTCTAAAATCAGATAGGACAGAGAAGGATCACATAGAACACAATCAGGAGCCCATAGCTCTTGGCCAACTACCAATAGGAGAAAGAAAAAGTAGTAAGAGTGAGTCAAGGCAGGAGATATTGAGGAGGATCCTGGCATTCCTTGTGCTTCTCTTGCTCTTGGTGTACTCTTTATAGCAAGAGATCCACTGTGAAGTGCAATTTAGATCTGAGACCTGGTCATCTTTCAGGAGGATGGGGCAAGGCCTGGGATTTGTAGTCTTCCTTCTTATACACTGGGTCACCCCTTCATTGTTGATTATCTTTTGGTTTTGAAATCATGCTGGCTTCTTTTCTTTTCTTTTTTTTTTTTTTCAAAGTGCTGCTACCTCTGGCAAGCTTCTTGAAGTCTTAAGATTAGGGCTGGCCAATAATAACATACCAAATACTATTTAAGTGATGGAGGGCTCCCAAAAAGAATCATCAAGAGGAATGAGGTGGTGGTAATAGGAATATCCTAATAGCCAAGAACAGTACCTGGCAAACAACATGTGTTTAATGAATACTCATGGATGTTGGTTGAATGTCTCTCCCAGACCCTTGTCTGTTGGATTGGGCTAGTTCTTTTTCCTTAAGGCACTGAAATTGTTCTGGAGACCTAATTGGTTCTGAGGACAAAGTTCAGGCCAGTGACAGTTTTTTACTTCCTGGTTGCTTGAGTACATAAAATCCAGAGACATAAGGAACTCTAGCTCCTCCCTCACACCTCTGACTGGTAAGGCAGCAAGCAACATGACTAGCCAACCCAGGCCACAGAAAAGCTGAGCTCTGCTGAATCAAAACTATCCTCTCGATATGTATACTTCCCCTGTCATAGTTAAATAAACTTCTGTTTGCTAAATTGTTAAATGAACTAGCAGTTCCATTTTGTTCTAGCTCAAATCCGAGGTACTAGACTGCCTTGTTTAACCCTGGCCTACTTCATATAATAGAAGTGCTGTACCAAATAATAATATTATCTCATTTGATCCTCAAAACAACATAGGAACTACTATTATCTTCATTTTACAAATGAGACAGGCAGGTGACTTACTCTGAGTCTAATGAATAGCTAAGGCAAAACTTGAATTCAGGTCCATCATTGTATCAACTGAACCATCTAGATGATTAGCCAGAAAGAGTAGGTCATTCAGTAGTTCTTAACAGAGGACAAAGTCTGCCATTTTCTCTGTTCCTGTATTTCAAATACATGACTTGATCTTGTACCTACTGTGGCTATGTAAACATGGCAGCTGGCATTTATGCTTATCTAAATCAACCAGAAACTAGACCTGGCTGCTCCTTCTGCTTTGTGGATTAATTTGTTTATTTTCTGAGCAGAGATCCTGATGTGAATGTTTCTAGCCTTGGAGGCTATCTCCTAGGCTTAAATGTCTAGAAGTTCCAAAGTCCAATGATGACTAACAGTTAAGAATTACCATTTCCTTCACCTTCTTGGAGATGAACCACCAATGATGGGGTCATTCAAGAATCAAAAGGCTTTCTGGAAGTCCAGAAACCCTGGCCTTGAGGTGCTGCTTTGACAGTAAAAACTAAGGTGAAAGTAAAACTGTTATCTGGACTATATATATCCTGCCCATCTGCCTTCTCTGAAGCCCAACCCAAGGCAAGGGAAAGTTACCTGAGGCCTTCAAAATGTCCAAGAAAACTGGTAAAGCCCAAGTTCTTTAAGCCAGCCAGCAAGAAAGTCAAATAAAGTGCGAAAGGCCTAGAATGAAGCTCTAATAAGGGACTTGGTTTGGAAATATATGAACTTATTTCCCCTACATGTTCTAGCTCCTTTATGTTTTGTCTTCTACTAGTAGAATGAAAAAACTACTTATGAGTGGGGACCACCATCTTGTTTTTTAGCATTTGTATTCCCAGCATTCCCAAATGCCTGACACATAAGTGCTTAATAGATATTTTAATCTATCTACCTATTCATCCATCTGCTCTTTCTATCTATCCATCTGTCTATCTACCTATTCATCCATCTGTCTACCTATCCACCCATCTGTCTGTCTATTTAGCAGTCCCACAAGGCTCCTAGGAGTCTTTGCCCATGGTTGAATATAATAAAGAGAATAGGTAACATGTGTTTCTGTGGCTTATTATGAGCTTCTCTGAATCATTTGAATTTCTTTTCTGTTTCCTGTGTATGTTTATGGGTTGGAGTGAGTGCTTTGTGAGAGATTACTATTTCATGTTCTAAGTATTTTTTGGTTTATGCTTTTAAACTTTGTGTTTTAAGTATTTATTCTGTGGTAGAAGGAAAAAAAGATATTGTCATTTACCTGACATCTGCTTTTTGTACAGTTTCCAAAAGGGACACTACTTAACTCTTCTGGGAAACCTTTCTGGGAAGCCAGATTAAAATTTGAAAAAATATTTCTTGGGATTTCCATGATGAAGGCATCATCATTATCATAGCTGGTGTTTATAAACCGCTTTAAAGTTTGCAAAGCAGTTTACAAATTTTATTTCATTTTATTATTTAAAAAACCCTATGAAGTAACAATAATGTCTGAGCACTCTATAATTATTATCTCTTTTGATCCTCATAACAACCCTGGTCGATAAGTGCTATTCAGGGTCACACAGCTAGTAAGTATCTGAGATGGGATTTGAATTCAGGTCTTCTTGACTCTAGATGGTGAAGTAGATTGTCAGAAAACTGGTCTGAGAAAGCCAAGTTCAAATTTAGATTCCGACATTTATTATTTGGGTGCCTGAGCAAGTCATTTAATTTCTACCTGTCTCATCTGTAAAATGGGAATTAATCTGGACAATCTCCCAGGGTTATCTTGAGGATTAATTGAAATAGCACTTGCAAAGTGTTTTGCAAACCTTGAAGAATCTTGTCAATGCTACCTATTATTGTTATTATTATTATTTTTTTTTTTGGCTGAGGCAATCGGGGTTAAATGATTTGCCCAGGGTCATACAGCTAGAAAGTGTTAAGTGTCTGAGACCAAATTCAAACTGAGGTCCTCCTGACTTCAGGGCTGGTGCTCTATCCATTGCACTACCTAGCTGTCCATTATTATTGTTATTATGATAGTTATTGTTATCATCATCATTGCCTAAGCCACCTAAGTGCCTCTGATAAGGTTTCTCATAAGTGTATGAGAAAAGTCTTCTCTTTGACACTGAACTTCCTCAAAATTGAACCTGGTCTACATAAAGTAACATCCCTTTGTGGGTGACAGTCCCAAATTAGAAGAAAGAATATCACTGACTTTATAGTCAGGGTACTAAAGGTCAAGTTCCACCTCTAATACTTATGTTTGTGTGACCTTAAGCAAGACCAACTTTCCTCATCTGTAAAAGGAAAAGATTTGAGGGCCTCTGCAGGCCCTTTATCATCTGATAATCTAGTCCACCATCAACCACTAATTCTAAGTTGTAAAGGTATTTTCTTCAAGGTTTCTCATAGAATGACTGAAATACAATAGTCCTTTCAAATCTATTGTTCAGTACAGCAATACATTCCAAATTAATCTGATACATCTGTGCAGGTTTCTATGAACCCAGGTGGAATGGACTCACAAGCTACTGATGATGAATCCATAGAGACTTCCATGCCCAGCCTCATCCTCATTTCCCAATTGCTGGATCCTCATCAGACCATTCATTTGACAATTCAAGCAGAAGACTGTTAATGCTTTTTTGCTGGTTCTCAGCTGGCTATTACTCTTACATCAAAATGTTGTGACCTTTGTTCTCTTGGTTAATCAAGCAATGCACAAGCATTTATAAAATAAATATCTAGCATGTGCCAGGTCTGGGGAGATAAAAAGACAAAAATTTAAAAGTCTATGCTGTCAAGGAACTCATATTCTGTATGTATGTGTGTACATATACTATCTGTGTATATGTGTGTTTGTGTATATATATATATATATATACACACATTGTATATATAGACACACATATACACACACATATATATATATATATACAAATACACATATTTGAAATGAATAAAAAAGCTGAAACACAAGGTAATTTAGGGAGGGAGGACATTAGTAATTGGCACAGGAATGAGGCAGGTGTGGTTCAGGAAAGGCTTCAGATAACAGATCAGGGTTTCAATTGAGTCTTGAATCAGCTAACCAGTAGTTATTCATTAAGTGCCCACTATGTGCCATACACTGTGCTAAGCATTGAGGACATAGAAGAGGCAAAACTAAGTCCCTGCCCTCAAGGAGCTCATAATGTAATAGTCAAGACAACAAACAAGTATGTACAAATAAGTTATGTGCAAGATAAACATGAAATAATTCATAGAAGAAAGGTGCTAGAATTAAAAGGCAGTCAAAGACTTTCTATAGAAGATGAGATTTGTTAGGACTTAAAGGAAGCCTGGGGAGCTCATCCTCAAAGATAAAGAGGAAAAGCATTCCAGGCATGAAGGGTTGATGGCATGGCCAAAAGCAAAGACACTGGAGAAAGAGTGGCTTGTGAGAGAAGCAGTATAAATGAAAGTTTGATTAGAACAGAGTGAGGGAAGGCAGCTAGGTGGCACAGTGGTTAGAGCACCAGCCCTAAAATCAGGATGACCTGAGTTCAAATCTGGTCTCAGACACTTAACACTTTACTGACTGTGTGACCCTGGGGAAGTCACTTAACCCCAATTGCCTCAGCAAAAAGCAAAAAAAAAAAAAAAAAAAATCAGAAGAACAGAGTGAGGGAAGGCAAGCAATATATAATAAGGATGGAATAGGAGGTTTAGAGGCTTAGTCATGAGGAACTTTAAAATCCAAGCAGGTGTTTATGTTTTATTCTAGAAGTAATTAATATGGAGTCACTGGAATTCATCTGGTAAAAAAGTAACTTGGTCAGATCTGTACTTAGGGAATATTACTTTTGCAGCTCTGAGGAAGGCAGGTTAGAGTGAGGAGACACTCAAGACTCAAGAAGGGAGAGGTGATGAGGACCTGAACCAAGATGGTACTGTATAGGGTAAAGAGAAGGGGAGTGAGTTAATTGATGTTGAAGAGAGAGAAATGGCAAGTTCTGGCAACTGATTGGGAAATTGGGGTGAGGGAGAATGAGGAGAAAAAGAATGGCAAGGCTGTGGATCTGGGTGACTGAAGAATGATGGTGCCTTTGCCAGGAATAGACAACTTTAAAACAAGGACAAGTTTGTGGGGATAGATTGAGATCTGCTTTGACATTTTTGAAGCTTAGATATTTATGAGCTAGCTGTCCAGTATGAAATATCTAACAGGAAGTTGTTGCTGAGGAGGATAACTGGAACTGGACAGATGGATAGATATGGGAGCTAGTGAGAGGGGAAGAAGAAAATTGCTAAAGGCCAGGGATACTTCTTATTTAAAGGGAATCAAATGGATGAGAAGAAGAGAACTAGAAAAGAGTAAGTGTCACAAATATGCAACAGAGAGAAGTTTCAGGGGAAGAACAGCAATCAACAGTGTTAAAGGCTACAGAGAGATCAGGAAATAAGGGGGCTGAGAAAAGACTATCAAAGGTAGCAATTAAGACCGGTAATTGTAGAGGGGAAAGGACCCACACATGAAAAAATGTTTGTAGCAGCTCTTTTTGTGGTGGCAAAGAAGTGGAAAATGAGTAGATACTTGTAAATTGAGGAATGGCTGAATAAGTTATGATATTTGAAAATAATGTAATATTTTTGTCCTATAAAAATGATGAATAGGCCGATTTTAGAAAAGCCTGGAAAGATTTACATAAACCGATGCTGAGCAAAACAAGCAAAAATCTTTTTTTTTTTTTTTTTTTTTTAAAAAAAAAAAAAAGCAAAACCAGGAATACATTGTACACACTAACAAGATTGTGCAATGATCAGCTATAAAAGACTTGGTTCTTCTCAGTGGTTCACTGATCCAAGACAATCCCAATAAACTTTGGATGGAAAATACCATCTGCAGCCAGAGAGAGAGAACCATGGAAATTGAATATAAATCAACACATGCAATGTTCACATTTTTTTTTCTTTTCCTTCTGTTTTTTTTTTTTTTTCCTTTCATGGTTTTTCCCTTTGGTTCTGATTTTTTTCTCCCAATGTTATTCATAAAGAAATATATTTTTTTAAGAAATAAATAAATAAATGGATGGGTGGGTGGATAAATAAATAAATGAATTTTAATTTAAAGAAAGACTGGTAACTGTGGAGAGAGTAATTTCAGTTGAGTAATAAGTAAGAAAAGATGAAACAGAGACAATGATTGTAGACAGTTTATTCTAGAAGTTTTACTGAGAAAGGAAGGAGAAATACAGAATAATCATTTGAAGGGATAAAAGTCTGGTGAGGATTTTTTTTCAGGATAGGGGAAACTCAAGCCCCACCCCCAAAATTCTTTCCTTTGTAACAAGCACGTGGATTTACTGATGAGCAAAAGCAAGTTGGCATATTAGCCATGGCCTAAAGTGTATGTCTAATTCTTTAAGCAGTAGGAAAGGAACCAATAAATATGAAGAGATTGAGGATTAGGTGGGAGAAGATTGAGGGGACAGTCTTCTGGAGAAAATGAGATCAAGTGTACCTGTAAAAGGGTTGGCCTTGGCTGAGAAAAGGTCCATCTCATTATCAAAGAACTGGAGGAAAATTATAGAGATGATGCCATCCTGATCCTGAGATGAGGAGACAACAAAGAATTCATGGCAGATGGTCTCTGTTTTCTCACAAAATATGAAACAATTGAGAGGAGTAGGTCGGTTTAGGAAGTGTGAGAAAAGGAGAAAAGAGTTGGAACAACCTCTAAAAAGTGGAATACTGTAATCACTTAGATGAAAAGGATTGTCTTGCTGCAGTGAGCTCCTGGTTGAGTCTAGATAACATAAATTTACAAAGTCAGCTCAGCATGTGAGTAGTATACCATGAGAGATGGATGATAAAAGTCATCAATAGTTGAAATTTGGCAAAGCATGAGCGGTGATAGTTAAAGTAGATGGTCTCTGAAATCCTGTTCAGCTCTAAACAGATGATTGCAAAGTTGTACAATTATGGAATTGAACTGATTTGGCAAAGGGAGAAAGTGAAGTTAGAGCAAGGGTAATAGCCTGAGAAAGTAATACTAAGGGCTGGAAAAAGTAGTACTAAGAGGGTAGATTATGATCATAATGAAAAATAGCTTTAAGAAGGATAAATCATAGAGAGAGATGGAATGATTGGAAATAGTGATTATAGAGAGGAATGCCCAGAGCTTTTGGACATAGAAGTAGATCTAGGATGTAACCATATCTGTGTGTAAGTGGTATGGAAAAAAAAAAAAAGGAGTAAATCATGAATCTCAGGAGCTGAAGAATTAAGAAGTAGAAAGGTGTGAGGGAGCATGTTGAAATCTTCTAATATAAGGGCAGAAGAGGAGGAAAAGTGGAAAATAATTGCATGATTTCACATGAATGATGGGTGTCATATTGCCTGCCTTTTCAATGGTTGGGGAAAGACTAGAAGGAGGGAGAGAATTTGGAACACACACACACACACACACAATGTAAAAAAATTAAATTTTTAAAAAGTGAAATTTTCTTTGGTCTTTGTCGTTTTTTTTTTTTTGTTTGTTTGTTTTGTTTTGTTTTGTTTTTTGCTGAGGTAGTTGGGGTTAAATAACTTACGTCTTCCTGACTTCAGGGCTGGGGCTCTATCCACTGTACCACCTAGCTGCCCCAGTCTTTGTCTTTTTTAAATAATAATTTGTTGTTCTAAACATGAGAAACATCAACAGGAATGTTTCTAAATGCAAAGGATAGGAAAAGAGGGTGGTATCTGAAATAATGATAATATTGTATACAACTTATTTTAAAATATTTGATTATATGTGTGTTTGAAGACTCTTCAATTCAATAAAGTTATTCTGTGAACTTCCTTCTAGATTCTTCTATAATTTTTTAAAAAATACCTTCTGTTTCTTTTTTTCTGGCATTACTGTTAGTCCTTTTTGTTTTCTTAATCTACTCCCCCCCCCAAAAAAAATCCTCAAGTCCCTCTCCTTTATAACAAATAAGCATAAAATAGATTTGAAATTACTGAAAGCAAATAGTCAGAAGAAAGATCAAACTTCTGGAGTCCCGGCTATTCTTACCTTGGATAAAAGTCAAGTCTTTTAAAGATGTTTTCCTTCACAGAGATGTAGTTACTGTATAAATTGTTTTCCTGGTTCTGCTTCTTCAATATGCATCAGTTCGTAGTCTTCCATTTCTCATTTTTAATAAAGTAATAATAGTCTATTAAATGAATATGCAGATTAAAAGTCTGCAAACCTATTAATATGCATTATTCATTTTGTTCATTGTAAATCTTGGAACTACTCCTCCATAATACAGATGAGAAAACAGGCTAAGAAAGGTTAAGTGCCTTGCCCAGGAATGCACAGATGGTAAGTGTCTGAAGCAATATTTGAACTGAAATATTTTGAACTCCAAAGTCAGCTCTCTAACCACTGTACCATCCAACTGCCTGTATCTGACATTTTGGGTATATTTTCAAATTGCTTTCCAGAATGGCCTGACTAATTCATAATTCCAACAATGGTGCATTCCTATTCCTACTCCTGTACTCCAACCAACAATTCTTTTTCCTTTTGGTCACCTTTGACAATCTGATGTGTATAATGGGAAACTTGAGGAATTATTTTAACTTACATTTTTCTTATTAACAATGATTTAGAGCATTTTTCTATATTAATCAGTTGTGTAATTATTAGTTTATCTATTGAGGAGTGGCTACTGTTCTTAAATTTTAAATACATTCTCTATCTAATTTTGATATCAGATCTTTTCTTAATGAAGTTTACTGCAAAAAAAAATTTCCCTCTATTCTTGTTTCCCTTCTATCTACATTGAGTAGAAAGGACAAATTTTTTTCAGTTTTGTGTAATCAAAATCATCTGTTCTGTCTTCTGTGATCCTCCCTTTTTCTTGTGAGAGGGGAAGGTTGAGCTTGTCCCTGAAACTCTCATTTATTACATAATATTTTATATCTAGGTCATGTATCCATTTGAAATTTATTACAGCATATATTTTAGTTGTTGATTTAAACCTAATTTCTGGGAAAAAAAAAGTCTTCCAATTTTCTGAATGTTTTTTGTCAAATGTTGAGTATTGCTATAATTAGGATCATTTGGTTTATTAAACACAATGCTACTATGTCTGTTTCCTTTTAATATTGTATACCTAATCTGTTCCCTTTTTGATTTATCTTATTAAACCAATACCATAATTTTCTTTCCTTCTTTCTTTTTTTTTTTTTTGTGTGTGTGTAGGCAATCAGGATTAAGTGACTTGGCCAAATTTACACAGCTAGTAGGTATCTGAGATCAAATTTGAACTCTGGTCTTCCTAACTCCAGGGCTTGTTCTCTATCACCTGTACTGCCTACCTACAATTTTTTTTAAAATGACTGCTTTGAAATATAATTTGGGATTTAGAAATGCTTGATTCCTTTCTTCCTACTTTTGAATTGAGTTTCTTTCATTCTTCCAGATAAATTTTGTTATAATTTTTTTCCTTTTTCTATGAAACAAAGCTTTGATGTTTGGTATGGCAGAGAATAAATGAATTAATTTAAGTAGTATTGTCATTCTTATATCAGTACAGGGCAACCATGTACTTTGTAGTATAATCTTATCCTTCCTTGTCTCTATAGTTATTTTGAATGAAATTTTTCTTTCTAGCTCCTTTGCTAGATTTTGTTGATTATATACAGAAAGGCTTGTGAATTATGTGGTTTATTTTATGTCCTACTATTTTGCTGAGGTTATTAATTGCTAAATTAATTTTTAATTGTCTCTCTGGAATTCTCTAAGTAAACTATAATGTCATTCATTAAAAAATGATGATTTTGTTTCCTCTTTGCTTATGCTTCTCCCCCCCAATTTATTTTTCTGTCATTAATATAGCCAGTATTTCTAGGACCATATCATTAAATTATAAACTTCTTGAGGGCAGAGATTATCTCTTTTTTTATTTTTATTTTATTTTATTTTTTTATTTATTAATACTTTTTATTTGCAAAACATATGCATAGGTAATTCCTAGACATTAACCCTTACAAAACTTTCTGTCACAAATCCTTCCCCCCCACTCCCCACCCCTCCCCTAGATGGCAGGATATCCACTACATGATAATTATGTTAGAATACTTAAGAAATCGAATATATGTATAGTTATTGCATCATTTTTTGTGCAGGAGAAATCATATCTACAAGAAAGAATTATCAGATAAAAGAAATACAATGCAAGCAAACCTCAATAGAGAACATGAAAATGTTATGTTGTGGTCCATATTTCACATCCCTCTCTCTGGGTGTATATGGCTCTCTTCACTGAACAATTGGAACTGGTTTGAAGTATTTCATTGTTGAATAGAGTCATGTCCATTAGAACTGATCCTCATATAGTATTGTTGTTGCCGTGTACAATGATCTCCTGGTTCTGCTCATTTCACTTAGGATAAGTTCATGCAAGTCTCTCCAGGCCTCTCTGAAATCATCCTGCTGGTCGTTTCTTACAGAGCAATAATATTCCATAACATTCATATACTATAATTTATTCAGCCACTCTCCAATTGATGGGCATCCATTCAGTTTCCAGTTTCTAGCCACTACAAAAAGAGCGGCCACAAACATTCTTGCACATGTGGGGCTCTTTCCTTCCTTTATGATTTCTTTGGGATATAGGCCCAATAGAAACACTGCTGGGTCAAATGATATGCACAGTTTGATAACTTTTTGAGCATAGTTCCAAATTGCTCTCCAGAATGGTTACATCTGTTCATAGTTCCACCAACAATGTATTAGTGTCCCAGTTTTCCCACATCCCCTCCAACATTCATTGTTATCTTTTCCTGTCATTTTAGTCAATCTGACAGGTGTGTAGTAGTACCTCAGAATTGTCTTAATTTGCATTTCTCTGATCAATAGTGATTTGGAGCATCTTTTCATATGATTATAAATAGTTTTAATTTCATCATCTGAAAATTGTCTGTTCATATCCCTTGACCATTTATCAATTGGAAAATGGCTTGAATTCTTATAAATATGAGACAATTCTCTATATATCTTAGAGATGAGACCTTTATCAGAATCCTTAAATGTAAAGATGATTTCCCAATTTGATGCTTCCCTCCTAATCTTGTCTGCATTAGTTTTGTTTGTACAGAAACTTTTTAACTTAATATAATCAAAATTATCTATCTGGTGTTCAATTAGGAGTTCCAGATCTTCTTTGGACATAAATTTATTCCATCTCCACAGGTCTGACAGGTAAACTATCCCATGTTCCTCTAATTTGGTTATAATATCACTCTTTATATCTAGATCATGAACCCATTTAGATCTTATCTTGGTATGTGGTGTTAGGTGTGCATCCAGTCTTAATTTCTTCCACACTAGTTTCCAATTTTCCCAGCAGTTTTTGCTGAATAGTGAGTACTTGTCCCAAAAGCTGGGGTCTTTGGGTTTATCAAACACTAAATTGCTAACGCTATTACCTAGCTTGTCCTGATATCCTATCCTATGCCACTGATCGACTGCTCTATTTCTCAGCCAGTACCAAATGGTTTTGATGACCGCTGCTTTATAATATAGTTTTATATCTGGTACAGCAAGGCCACCTTCATCTGTCTTTTTTTTTCATTAATCCCCTTGAAATCCTTGACCTTTTATTCTTCCAAATGAATTTTGCTACTATTTTTTCTAGATCTGTAAAATAATTTCTTGGGAGTTTGATTGGTATGGCACTAAATAAGTAAATTAGTTTGGGTAGTATTGTCATTTTTATTATATTCGCTCGGCCTACCCATGAGCACTTAATGTTTTTCCAATTGACTAGGTCTGATTTTATTTCTGTGGAAAGTGTTTTGTAGTTTAGTTCGTATAGTTTCTGACATTTTCTTGGCAGATACATTTCCAAATATTTTATGCTATCATCAGTTATTCTGAATGGAGTTTCTTTTTCTATCCAGAGATTATCTCTTGCTTCTTTTTGTATTCCCAATCCTCAGCACAGTTTCTGACACATAGTAGGTATTTAGTAAATATTGATATTGATATCAAACAATAGTGGCAATAATGACATAAACCCACAGAAGGCATTGGAGACCTTTGGGATAGAGAAGAAAGTCTGTTTTCAGGATATTTAGAGACATAAATGGTTAAAGGATATAAACTGGTAGTTCTCAAGGGAAATGCATATTAAAACAACTCCAAGGTTCCATATTGACAAAAATAGAAAATGACAATTGTTGGAATAGCTAAGGGAGGATAGGTACCCTAATACATATCTCCTGCAGCCTTCTCATTTTGAAATGTCTCTCTCCACATTAGATCCCTTTTTCTCATTGGTGAGTTCCTCCATTTTGGGACTTGATAAAGGGCCCAGGATAGACAACTTTCATTTCCCTCATTCCTCTACTTCTGAATTCTGGGGTTTGCCACAATGCCTTCGCTGCCCTCTCACTACAGAACTTCCCTTAGTGCCTGGGGTCTCTTTGCTGTAGAATATTTAGAACAACCTTTTCACCCTGAAACATCCTGCCACTATGGTAGCCTTCCCTCTGGTGAATTCCTCTCAGAATCTCCATTTTGGGGACAAGCCCAGGCCAGCTACTCATGACTTTCGGGATTTTAGTTCCAGGTATCTTCAGCTCCTATTTTTGTATTTCTCCCTACATAAAAATGTAAACTTCTTGAGCATGGGAATTGCCATTCTTTATGCTTATATTTTATATTCCTAGCATTTAACAGTTGCTGGCACATAGAAAGCACTTAATACATACTTCTTACCTAAACTTACCTTGCCTGATGGAGCTATAACCTGGTACAGCCATTCTGGAAAGTTGGAGTTGTGAAAGTATATTAAATACTCTTTTTTCAGTTTCTTTAGAAAATATCAAAAAAAAAAAAATTTCCCCTAGAAATAAAACTCTAAAACTCTTACTAGATCTTTATTTATTTATTTATTTTTTAGGAAAGTGGATAGGACAAAGGCCTAGAAACAGATCAAAGGTAGAAACTAAACTTAACTTTTATCTATATAACATCAATGCCTCACCACTCCCTTGAAGTGATTGGTGACTGACCTAGGGTCAAATATCTTCTTTTGCATTTAGGCTTAAGATATTGATCACACAAAGTTCTTTAAGATAGCCAAAAGAGGGATTTTGTAGTGACTAATATATAATAACCTTAAGCTATTTTAACATATTTTGAATTTTTTTTTTTTTTTTGTTGGGAGTTCCTATAAAGGTTAACCTCAAACCATCTTGGAGAGAGGCATCTCAGAGCACATGGGGAACTAGGCCATTTTGGACGTCTCTCCAAGATAAAAATGGCTTGGACATAAAAAAACCCCAAAAAACAAAAAACATCATTTTAAGTATTGTGGCAGATTTGTCTTAAAACAGTGCCAGGAGTAGCCAAATGGTACAGTGGATAGAGCACTGATCCTAGAGTCAGAAGGACCTGAGTTCAAATCCACTTTAGACACTTAACACTTCTTACCTGTGTGATCCTGGACAAGTCACTTAACCTCAGTTGCCTTGACATGTTTTCCCCTCCCCCCCCAAAAACCCAGAGTGCCATATTAGTATTTTTCTTCAATAGAACCATGCCCCCCAATTTACTAAATTGTGTATGATCCTTTAATCCAGTGCTACCACTTATTGTTCAAAATGTCTCACTCTTCCCGACTCCATGGACCATACATAGCACAGCAATACTGTCCATTTCTTGGCAAAGATACAAGAGTGGTTTGCCATTTCCTTTTCTAATGGATTAATGCAGAGATTAAATGTCCAAGGCTACATTTGAACTCAGGTCTTCCTTCCCTAGCACTCTATCCACTGAACCAACTAGCTACCTCTTCTAGGGTTATTCTCTCTCTAAAGAGATCAAAAAGAGAAAGATTCATAATTTTTTTTTGTAGCAAAAAAAAAAAAAGAAAAAAAGAAAAAGAACCCATCAAAATAGACAAATAATACGAGCTGTATGATCCTGGGCAAGTCACTTAACCCCAATTGCTTCAGAAAAAAAATATAGACAAATGATGACATTAATATAACAGAATGCTACTTCTCTAAAAGAAATTGTAAGAGATAGATTCAGAGAAATCCAGATGACTTTATGAATTTATTATATACAGTAAAATAAACAGCTCAGGTTAATTTATACAACACTATAAAGCAAAACAAATTGTGAAAGACTAAATATTCTGATAAGTGCTAGGACCAGTCACGATTCTAAAAGATTGAAGATGAATCATATTTTCCATCTCTTGATAAACTGATAATGGGACTACATATGCAGAATGAAACATACTTTCTGACTGACCTATGGGTAGATCTATTTTGCTTGACTATACTTGTTTCAAGAGAGAAGATTTTTGTGTGGTTTGGTAGTGTTTATATTGAGGAGGGGAGAATGAAAATAGTAATGGGCCAAAAAGAATATTAATGAAGGCCCATTTAATGCTCCCTCTTGGCTTAGCTAGACACCTCGGCCTCTGTTCTCTGAACCCAGCGAAGGAAACCCTGTCCAGAAATTCAGCATGTCTATCCTCAGGATCTATGCCAGAGAGATCCTGGACTCTCGTGGAAACCCCACTGTTGAAGTTGATCTCTACACTGGAAAAGGTCTCTTCCGAGCTGCTGTGCCCAGTGGTACTTCCACCGGTATCCATGAAGCCCTGGAGCTCCGGGACAATGATAAGACCCGCTTTATGGGGAAAGGTGTCTCAAAAGAGGTTGAGCACATCAATAAAACTATTGCCCCGACCCTGATTAGCAAGAAATTGAATGTTGTGGAACAGGAGAAAATCGACAAGTTGATGATGGAGATGGACAGCTCCGACAATAAATCTAAATTTGGTGCAAATGCCATATTGGGAGTGTCTCTAGCTGTTTGTAAGGCTGGAGCTGCTGAGAAAGGTGTCTCCCTGTACCGCCATATTGCTGACCTTGCAGGCAATAATGAAGTCATCCTTCCAGTTCCAGCCTTCCAATGGTGGCTCCCATGCTGGTAACAAGCTGGCCATGCAGGAGTTCATGATCCTCCCTGTTGGAGCAGCAACCTTCAGGGAGGCCATGCGCATTGGAGCTGAGGTCTACCACAACCTGAAGAACGTGATTAAGCAGAAATATGGACAGGATGCCAGTAACGTAGGGGATGAGGGTGGCTTTGCTCCTAACATCCTAGAGAATAAAGAAGCTCTGGAGCTGCTGAAAGAAGCCATTGGTAAAGCCGGTTATATTGATAAGGTTGTGATTGGCATGGATGTGGCTGCCTCAGAATTCTTCCGATCTGGGAAATATGACTTGGACTTCAAGTCTCCTGATGATTCCAGCAGATACCTCTCTCCTTCTGAGCTCGGGGATCTCTACAAGACCTTCATCAAGGACTATCCAGTGGTGTCTATTGAGGATCCCTTTGACCAGGATGATTGGGAGGCTTGGAAGGATTTCACTGCCACTGCAGGCATCCAGGTGGTAGGGGATGATCTCACAGTGACCAATCCCAAGCGCATTGAAAAGGCTGTGAGTGAGAAAGCCTGCAACTGCCTCCTCCTCAAAGTGAACCAGATTGGCTCCGTGACTGAGTCTCTCCAGGTGTGCAAGTTGGCCCAGTCCAATGGGTGGGGAGCAATGGTTTCCCATCGTTCCGAAGAGACTGAAGACACCTTCATTGCAGACCTGGTGGTGGTGGGTCTCTGCACTGGGCAGATCAAGACTGGTGCCCCTTGCCGATCTGAGCGTCTGGCCAAGTATAACCAGATTCTTAGAATCGAGGAAGAGCTGGGCAGCAAGGCTAAATTTGCCGGAAAGAACTTCAGAAATCTTCAGGCCAATTGAACTGCTTGGCAGGGAAGCCTCCAAGCTAAAAGCTAGCAGGCTCCAGTCACCTCCGTAGAAGTCTGCTCCTGTCCTGCGGGTGGGCAGTGCCAAGTACTAGACCAGTTTTGTTCTGGGGGCAGAGGCCTCTGCTGTGTAACTTCCTCTCCCCTCCACCTCTCTGTGATGTTCTTTTTTTTTTTTTTTAATAAAGCTTTTTATTTGCAAAACATATGAGTGACTTTTCAACATTGACCTTTTTATGTTTCTCTTGTGTTCTGTGTTTGTAGATCAAATTTTTTGTTCAGTTCTGGTCTTTTCAGTAGAAATAGGTGAAATTCTCCTATATCATTGAAAGACCATCTTCTTCCCTGGAAGATAATGCTCATTCTAGCTGGGTAACTTATTCTTGGCTGTAATCCAAGTTCCTTTGCCCTTCGGAATATCTGATTCCAGGCCCTTCGATCCTTCAAAGTAGAAGCTGCTAGGTCCTGTGTGATCCTAATTGTAGCTCCCCGATATTTAAATTGTTTCTTTCTGGCTTCTTGTAATATCTTTTCCTTGGTATGATAGTTCTGGAATTTAGCCACGATATTTCTGGGGGACTTAATTTTTGGGTTTCTTTCAGGAGGTGATCGGTGGATTGTTTCAAGGAGTATTTTGCCTTCTGGGTGTAAAATATCAGGGCAGTTTTCTTTTATGATTTCCTGGAATATAGTGTCCAGGTTCTTTTTTTCATCATGGCTTTCAGGAAGCCCTATAATCCTTAGATTGTCTCTCCTAGATCTATTTTCCAGGTCAGTTGTTTTTCCTAGGAGATATTTCATGTTTTTCTCTATCTTTTCATTTTTTTGTTTTTGTTCAACTGATTCTTGAAGTCTTGATGAGTCATTAATTTCCAATTGTTCGATTCTAATTTTTAATGTCTTATTTTCTTCAGTTACTGTTTTTAGTTCCTTTTGCAATTGACCAATTACATTTTTTTGTTCACTGCATTCTTTTTCCATTTTTTCTATTTTATTTTGCAGTGATCTCATTTCGTTTCCCCATGTTTCTTCTAACTCTCTTTTAAGATTTTTTATGCAATCTTCAAAGAAAGCCTTGTGACATGGAGACCAATTTATGTCTCTCTTTGGGGCTTTTTCTGGAGTTGCTTTACCTTTAGGGGCCTCAGGATTTGAGGTCTGTTCTTCCCTCTCTCCATAAAAGTTGTCTATGGTGAGAGCTCTTTTTGGTTTTTTATTCATTTTTTTTAAAGGTGTGAGGTCTGTTTAGGGCAAAGGTGGGACAGCTGCTTTAATTTGCCCTGGGGCAGTTCTGCTGATTGAGTTATTTCAGGAACTGGGCAGTTCTGCTGATTGAATTATGTCAGGGCTGGGCAGCTCCGCTGATTAAATTATTTCTGGTGCTTATCAGACCTGTTGTTTGATTGATTGCATTAAGGTGCTGTGTAATGGCAGCTAGTTACGATGCTCATCAGGGGTTCAGTGGTTCACAATCTATCCCCCTCAAAAGGCAGACCCTCCAAACCACCTGCCCACAATCAGGACAAATTGTTCCAAGAGGCTCGCAGAAGACTCCCAGGTGTGTGAAAAGCACAACGCTCCCACTCCTGTTCTGACTCCTGTTCCAGCTCCCTGCTCCAGCTCCCTGCCCCGGTCTCCCTGCGCTGCAGTCTGGGTTCAGTAGGCCACCCCCTGCCCCATTAAAACAGACCTGTTTTGAGGTTCTTCCAGAGTATCTTCTTCTAGAATCGTGTTGTTCTCCGGATATTGTGGATTTTTTTGCTTCAGAATCAGTCTAGAGGCTTCATATTTTGTTGGTTTGAGGGGAGGTTAGAGGAGGTTACAGAGAATCCTGTCTGATCTCCGCCACCATGTCTCCACCCCCGGAAGGAAGTCCTCTGTGATGTTCTTACCACCTCTTTAGAACTGTCTTATCAGAGACTGTCCCTGATCATCTGCACCTGACGCTCTGTCAGAAGGCCTTATTGTCTTGTGACTGGACTAAAGTGACCTTTCTCACCCCCACCCCGTGTTGATTCCTTATGTGGAGCCATGTGTTTGTGATGCAGCCCCAACAAGCCCACAGGCAGATCCTTAGTGGCTTCTATGTGCAGAATAAAAGTATTCAGTAACCCAAAAAAAAAAAAAAAGAATATTAATGAAACATAAAATATACAGAAATTTAGAGAGACACACAAACAGGAGAATTATATTAATATAATATTAAATTCAATATATCAGAAATAATATATCTAAACTATAAGTAATTGAAATTCACAGTTTCATATGCAATTCTCTATTTTTTTTTTGTTCTTTGTATATGGAAAAGATTGTTGATGTCTGCCAAATTCATAATAATAATTTTATAAAGCAAGGTTTACAGAAGTAGATTGCAATAATGCAATAAAGCCAAGGTTGAATTTTCTCTTTTCTCCCTGTCTTTATTTTTCATCTGGTCTGAGAGGAACAAGACTTATCCTGGTTAGGAATTCCCCCCAGCACTGTATTCTGGGGAAGTAGAAGGAGAAAGAAAACTGTGGGCTGGACTCTACTTGCTCTCCCTAACCAGTGCTTACTAGTACTTCCTCCCTAGTTACAGTTTCATTCCTGAGTCTATAGCCACTTTCACCCTCTCTGGTTACCACTTCACCCGTGCTTCCAGTATTCCAGCCCCGCTTGTAATAATTCTATCCCATGGCAGGGCAATCATGGAATATGATACTGCTGTTCTTCTCCAACCCCCCAGATATTCCCCCTTAAGTCCCAGCTAGAAGTGCCTTCAAGGACAATGATGCTAGTCACATCCTGCACCAACTGCAACTTACCAAGCTTCTATGCCCTTTGGTTTTCCAAAGTCTCTAAGACCTGAGAAAGGGGAATGAGATTTGCACAATATTATCATCCCCAGGTTTTACAGATGAAAAAACTGAATTTGAGTGTTATTTATCTATAATCACAGCTAATATCTGGGGTTGGGATTTGAACCTGAGGCCATAACTTATTCCAGCTGTTTCATTGATATTTCAAGAAAAAAAAAACGAGGAATTCAGAAAGGAAGGAAAGTCAAAACTCAAAATAGGACTTTGACTTTACAAATTCATATAGGATACTATGCCATTACCTTCCACCTGGGACTTATAAACTGGCTTTTTTTTTTTTTTAATCTTTTGGTACCTGTATTTCAATATGATTTGTTTTCTTTGTAATCTTATACATTTTATTTTACCCCTTGAGAAAGATGATTCCAAAAAAGGAGTCTTCAACATTTTGTTGATAGAGTCCATGATACATAAAAAAAAAAATTAAGGACACTTCCTCTTCAATGAAATCAGTACTTACCTCATCCCCAAACCTCTTACAAAGGATATAGAAAGGGTTCTTGGTTTTTTTCCCAGTCTTTCTCAAGGACTTTCAGCTTATTGCACCGTTTTTCCATTCCCAGTAGCTTCATTTCTCTCCCCAATACATGGAAAGGCAGAAAGACTGAACTCTCCAGATTAGGAAAGGAGATTATTGCCCAGAGACAGACCAGCTGGTGGAGTGGGCCAGTTGTCTCAGGATTAATACAACACACACCTGTATTTGATGGGACTGGTCTACACCAAAGACAGACAGAAACTAAGTCTGGATTTGTATCCTAAGGAGGAAAAAAAAAGGTTAAAATAGTACTGGAATTCTAATTCAGGAATATTTGGCCAGGAATCCAATAGTTTTCATGTATTTCTGATTCACAATCCAGACTTTCCTCCCTTACCATTCCTATTCACCTTCCCCTTTTCCTCAGCTGCTTCATATTGAGATTAAGCCTGGATAAATGAAAGTACAGAGTGACCCCAGTTTTGGAGAATTATCTAAGACCCTATGAAGTTAAAGGCTTCTTTCTCATCCTCTGCCCTTACCCCCCAGCTATTTCATATCTAGGACAGGATTTGAATCTAACCTATCTGGTCCAAAGCCTAGCCTCTAATATATTTTCATGTTTGTTGTATGGTGACATTGAAGCTGAGTAGATTAAAGAAAACTGGTCAATTCTGCTCTTCACCAACTGCCTTGGAAGGTCACAGGATTAGACAGGAATGAACCAAACAGTAAAAAGAAATAGACTTTGAACTGTAAACTCCTAGACAACAGGAACTGTGTCTTCTTTTATCTTTTTATCTGAAACAGTGTCTTCTTCATAGAAGGCACTTAGGAAATGGCTTCAACTGAATTATTTACTATATTTATCTACACGACCAACATTAAGAAATATCTAAGCAATAGTGCCCGCAAAAGGGCTTTTTAAAATCTTGGAGTATTACTGCAAACTACTTGTATACTTTTCTTTTTTTTGGAGGGTAAGGTGTAAAATATCTGGGGTTAAGTGACTTACCCAGGATTGTCAACTAGTAAATGTCTGAGGCCAAATTTGAATTTGGGTCCTTTGACTTTGGGTTTTGTGTTCTATCCATTGTATTACCTAGCTGCCCCTTATATTCATTTCTTTATTATTTACCTAAGGAGAGACCTAAAGACTCAATAGCTGGAGTGCCAACTTTGAAGACTTGGGTTTAACTGCCATAAGTAAGTCCTTTAACTCCTCATGGCCCAGGTAATTTATTTAGGAAAAAATGCCAAGCATCTACTGGCTTACCTCCAGAACAGAGGGAGTTTCTTTAACCAGAACTCCCTTTGTCAATGAAATCACAAGTTCAGACCTTAAAAAGGATTTCTCTAATGAAGCCCAATGTTAAGACTAAAGACCATTGTTAAATGTTAGGCCTTTCATAAATTGCCTTGTATTTAAGAAGGCAAGACCAGTGCACCAATTGCTTAGTCAATAAACACTGTTTAAGTTCTTCCTGTGTAGTGCTAAGAATTGTGCTAAGCTTTGGGCGTTCAAGAGGTAAAAAACAGCCCTGTTTACAAGGAGCTCGCAATGAAATGGGGAAAACTAATAAGTACAATCAAACTATATACAAGATAAATTGATGGTAATTAATAGAAGGAAGGCACTGAGATTTAGAAAAGTTAGGGAAGTTTTCCTGTAGAAGATGGGGATTTTGGTGGGATTTGAAGGAAGCCTAGGAGGTCAGTTATTGGGTTGGAGAAGGGAAAACATTCCAGGCTTGGCGGGAGACAACCAAAGAAAATACCTAGAAATGAGAGATGGAGTGTCTTAATCAAGGAATCAGTGTTACTGGATTAAAGAGTATATGTCAGGGACTGGAAAGATAGGAAGGGGCTAGGTTATGAAGGACTTTGAATGCCAAACAGAACATTCTGTATTTGTTCCTAGAGGAAACAGGGAGCCACTGGAGTTTATTGAATAGAGTTATGTGGTTAAATCTACATTTTAGGAAAATCACTTTAGTGGGCAGGAGGAGGATAAATTAAGAGTGAGGAGAGACTGAGGTAGGCAAAGCCACCAGCAGGTTATTGCATAGTCCAGGTATGATGAGTCAATGAAGGCTGGTTCTAGAATACTGGTAGTGTCAAGGGAGAGAAGGGGGCATATTTGAGAAATATTGTAAAGGTAAAAGCAGCATAATAGGGAGCAGGAGTAAACCCCAAAATATATTGAGGTTTCAGGCCAATGTCTTGAAGTATATCAAAAGAATTTGTAGGCTTAGATCTTCTCCAAATCAAGAGGCAGAGATTTTATTATTATGCCATTGATTGGTGGGCTAAGTTCTAAAAGGAAGTTAGCCGTTCCTTTTGTTAGGGGAAAGATGTAGACCAAGTTCCCTAGCAGAACAAATCATTAACAAGGGAGAATGTGCTATAACAAGGCAAAAGACTGGTAAAGTAGGCAAGTTCCTAGAGAACTTGCTGCCATAAGGCAGGGAATTTCTAATGATCCCACCACTGAGATTTTAATAAGCAGGCTAAGTTCCTAAAAGGAGTTAGCCAAGAAATGACTTGCCAGTAGGTTATAGGCAAAAAATAATCTGTGAGTTGACATCTATAATTTGACCTTCTGATTAGATACTATAACTGTGGGGTCATGATAATTTTGCTCCCCATTTCTCCAGGCCTAACCAAGACACTCTCTTGGCTCAGAGGTCAATCTCTCTATTGCTCCTAGGATAAAATTTAAAAAAAAAACAACATATAATTTAAATATTATTGGCTGATTCCAAACTGCTTTCTAATTTTATGTAACTTTACTTTGCTTCATCCTAATCAAATTGGTTTCTTTGCTGTTCCCTGACCCTCCTGACCCTTTGAGGCCTGGAATGTCCTCTCTCCTTCATCACTTGATCCCCAACATTCTTGCTGCACCCCACCTTCTGCTCCTTTTCCTATTTACAGTTATGGGGTGGAGAGAGTTTAGGGGAAAAGATAAGTTTAGTTTTAGACATCTTGAGTTGAAGATGTCTACTGGACCTCCAATTTGAGATGACAGAAAGGCAGTTTAGCAGGAGATTAGAGATCTACAAAGAGGTTTGGGCTGGGTATGTAGGTTTATTTTATTAATAATGTGCAAAGTACTATAAATTCCATAAAGTGTACAAAGTTCCCTAGGGTAATTCCCTGCCATAAGGAAGGCAAAGTTTCTAATGAATTCAAAGCTAACAAGGAGAAGGGGATACTTCTTATAGGAAAAGATTCAAAGCAAGGTATGCTAACTATGCTAGTTGCTTGCCTCAGAAAATTGTACAAAATAACCTGGGGGATGACATCTATAGCTAGGCCTCCAGGTGTTATACTGTAACTGTGGAGTCAAGATAATCCCATCAATGCTATAAACTACAAACTACAACCAATAGGCCAAATCCAATCTGGTGCTTGTTTTTACACAAACTGGCCATATCTTAGCTTGAGGGCTTATAAAACAGGACAGGCTAGATTTGACATAAAAGGTTTAATTTGCTGGCCCCTAGTCTAGACTATCAAAAAGATACACTAAACCCTGATTCCTGGTAATTCTGATATCTGAGGTAGAAATGCTTAGGCTTAAAATTGAACAGTTGGCTCTTGAAAGCAGATTTGACCTGTATCCAGCTCCTGAAAAAAGAAAATCTGAATGTTCTTAAATTCTCTGCTTTTTTTATTATGTTCCCTTTCACATAGGCCTCTGAAGAGAAATATCTGAAAGTTTATGTTTGAATTATTTCCTTAAAAGAAATTAATAGGGTTTCTTCTAGAAACTCATTCAATGTACAAAGTAGATGAGATATAGGACAGTTATTTGCTTCCTTCATTTTATTTTTTTTATTAAAAGCTTTTTATTTATAGAACATGAGTGATTCTTCTACATTGACCTTTGCAAAACTTTTTTTTTTGTTCCAAGCTTTTCCCCTTCTTCCTCCCACCCCCCCACCCCTAGATGACAGGTAATCTAATACATGTTAAATATGTTAAATTATATGACAAATCCAATATATGTATACATATCTAAACAGTTATCTTACTACACAAGAAACATCAGATCTAGAAAGAGAGAAAAAAAAAAAAAAACAACCTAAGAAGGAAAACAAAATGCAAGGAAATATTCACAGAAAGCATTAAAATGCTGTGTTGTGGTCCACACTCAATTCCCACAGGCCTCTCTCTGGATGTATATGACTATCTTCATCGCTGAAAAATAGGAACTGGTTTGAATCACATCATTGTTGAAGAGAACCATGTCCATCAGAATTGATCATCTTATAGTCTTGTTGCTGTGTATAATGTTCTCCTGGTTCTGCTGATTTCACTCAGCATCAGTTCATGCAAGTCTCTCCAGGCTTCTCTGAAATCATCCTGCTGGTCGTTTCTTACAGAGCAATAATATTCCATGACATTCATATACCATAATTTATTCAGCCATTCTCCAATTGATGGGCATCCTTTCAGTTTCCAGTTTCTTGCCACTACAAAAAGGGCTGCCACAAACATTTTTGCACATGTGGAGCCCTTTCCCTCCTTTAAAATCTCTTTGGGATATAAGCCCAATAGAAACACTGCTGGGTCAAAGGGTATGCACAGTTTGATAACTTTTTGAGCATAGTTCCAGATTGCTCTCCAGAATGGTTGGATCCGTTCACATGCTTCCTTCATTTTAAAAGAAATACTAAAAGATATGAATTGATAACACAAAAAACAATACACTATGAATTAATATAAATCAACAAATGAGTTTGTTCACTTTTTTCTTTTGTTTTTTTTTTTCTCTTGTGGTATTTCCCTTTTGTTCTGATTTTTTTTCTCCCAACACAATTCATAAGAAAAGAAAAATAGGGGAAAAAACCCAATGACATACTGTCCCCGAAGGTTAATGATAAAAACATGAAACACTTTGAAGGATGTCTGCAATTTCAGAAATCTACTGTCTGAATAACTTATGATAGGTTCACATCTTCTGCATTGCCAGGGATGTTCATTTCCTTCTCAGTGCTCTTCTCTGAGAAACTTTGTAGTAGCAGGTAGCACTTTCCTGCTGGCTATCAACACCTAGGAACTTCATATTTACAAGATACTTCATTAAAAATGCTAAATTATCCTTCTCAAAATTATAGGGAAGAAGGAAGGATGTAGTAAGCTTTTATACAATGCTTCCTGTTGTGCCAGGCGCTTTACAAAATTTTATTCAATCTTCACAACAACCCTATAAGGAAAATGCTATTATTATCCCGGGACATTTTAGAATTGAGGAACCTGAGGCAAACAGGAGTTAAATGATTTGCCCAACCAAAAAAATGTCTGAAGACAAATTTAAATTCATCTTCTTGACTCCAGCTCAGGGTTCTATCCACTGGGTTACCTAGCTGCTTTGTGCTTCATTATCCTTTGTTTAAGGAAAGAAACTCAAAGAAGATGCAATTATGGACTTGAAAAGCATTCTAGGTTCTCATGCATCAGGTGCCATGGTTAAATAGTTGCGGTTGCTCCTGAAATTGGATAGAAGAGGACTATCCCCTCCCCTCTCTATTGAAGTTTCAATGACCAGCTGAAAGAGCCTAGACACAATTAACAGATAGGAAGAAAAGATCCAACAATGGAATTTGCCTCTCTTTTAAGTGACCACTAAAGTGTGTGGCTCTTTGCAGCTCAGTGACCAATCTTCTTTGGTCACTTCTTTCCATCCCATGGACATAAGGACCGACCCAGATCCCAAAGTGTGAGTCCTTCAGTATTAAGCCAGAGCATACATGGCCTACCAGATGTGCTTAGCCCTACAGTGTGGTATGTATATCTACTGCCTCCTTTCTCTTAGTTAAACATTTGCTATCCCTAGAAAATCACTGGGGTACTTTTGGCATGTTTGTTCATACTTTCAATTCTGGAAATTCCCTAGGGATTTAGTGAGGCTCAAAATGTCTCCCCTCATTGCCTTATACTAAAGAGTCTTAACCAAATCTACATAAAACATTTCTCAATGGCCCTATAAACATCATGTAAAGAATGCCATGGAAGTTTACTCAATATACTTCTATTAAGAAAAATTTTTTCTTAATTATTTTTTCCAGTTACATGTAAAAACAATTTTTAATATTCATTTAAAAAATAATAAATTTGAGTTCCAAATTTTCTCTGTCCCTCTCTCACTTGCTTCCTCCCTGAGATGTGTTCAATACATTTATTAGACAATTTGATGATTAATAGAATTTTTGTAGAGACTTAGATCTATCATAATTAGTTGCTTTGTAGTACACAATCATGACCTTCATGTAAAATTATACAAATTCAACAAGTATACAACATTTTGCCAAATTATTATAATCATTTGCCTATTCCTTATAAGGGCCTATCTGAACCCCAACCACTAGAACAAATTTAAAATTAAAATCAATATACAATTTTAAAAATTAAATGATAAAAAATTAAATTAAAGAAAAAGAAAAAATATCTTCCCCCTCTCTTTTCCCTCCCCTCCTCTTCCTTCTCCCAGAAGTCTATTTGCAAATGAGCATCCAGAACACATGGATCTCTCCACATAGGGGCTGAAGACTTGGGGGTCCATTGGAAATGGCTCTTTCAGATTCAAATAAGAAAATAAATCGGCTTGTTTCTTTATAGGTCCCTTTTATATACAGGGTAAACTACATTTCTCTAAGAAAGACCTCTGCTAATGCATGGGCCAATCTAGATGAAGATTCAGACGAAATATCCCTATTTTGCAACATTACTAGGTCTCTAATTGGAGGCCCAAAATAAGTCAGAGAAAGGACAAGCAGAACTAGTTGAAAAGCAAACTCAGATGGGCCCTGAACATGCTTGGGAATGCCCCAAATGGAGTGAGTATTGAAGGTTGATGGAAATCAAACCTGCAGATTCTGAAGAAGATTGTCAAGATTGAAGACCTGTAGCCTACTCTGTAGATGGAAACAAGAAGGAGAGAGAGAGAAGTTGTCTCTTCTTTTGAAGACTGACATCAGGAGAATCAAAGGCCATGGCCAATCAGAAAGAGTTAGGATACATATTCTAAGTATATATCCTACAGACGTAGAGGATCCCAGCATTAAAAAAAAAAAAAAAAAAAAAAAACTGGATACTGTATCTGTGAAAGCTTGTTGAAATGGGTACTTTGTTTTAGAAAGACTTGGTTCTTATGTGCCTGGGTATGATAGAAGGCAGGGTTTGTAGAATCTGCTACAAGTGTTGCCTTTTTAAAACTCTTAGAAAATTGAGGGAATTACTATCAATTGAAGAACGGCTGAACAAGAGGTATATGAATGTAATGGAATACTAGTGTTAAGAAAAAATGAGCAAGCAGATTTTGGAAAAACCTAAAAGATTTACAAGAACTCATCATGAGTGAAGTGAGCAGAACCAGAAGAACACTGTACAGAGTAGCAACAACATTGTGTGATGTCAACTATGACAGATTTAGCTCTTTTTCAATAATACAATGATCCAAGACAATTCCCCTACATTTGTGATGGAAACTGCTATCCATATCCAGAGAAAAAACTATGGAAAGTGAATGAGGATTGAAGCATACTATTTCCACTTTCATTTTGTTTTGTTTTTTTCTTTGTAGCGATTTCCCCCTCTTCTTTCACAGCATGTCTAGCGTGGAAATGTTTAATATGATTGTATATGTATAACCTATATGAGATTGTTTACTATCTTAGGGGAAAGGGAAGAAGAAAAACAATTGGAATTCAAAATCTTATAAAAATAAATGTTGAAAATTATCTTTACATATAATTGGGAAAAATAAAATACTATTAACTATGTATGTATGAGAGCTATTGTTAAATATCATGTGAGGGCATCACTTTAGCTGGTGAGGATAAGGGAAAATTTCCTAGAAAAGACATCTGAATTGATTACTTCAGCTCTGGTATTTAATAGTTATGAGACTGAACAAATCTGTCTACCTCAGTTTTCCCAATTGTAAAATGAGGAAGGTCCCTTTCAACTCTAAATCTATATAGTTCTAGGAACCTATTTATATTCAGGGGAATTATTGCAAACAGTACTCACAGACAGCAATAATTCTGATCTGTATTTGGCTCCAATCAAATATACAGTATTACTCATTGTGATAAATAAACATACTTTCCGTAGATTGAGTCAACAATGGCTCCTACACATATATTTTTGTTTTTCAAAAGAGAAGCAGTGTATTAGAGTAGACAGGAAGACATGGATTCAAGTCCTCCCTTCTATAGCTTACCACAGTGTCAGGCACATAGTAGGCACTTAATAAATGCACATTGACTGACTGACTTATACAAACTCTATGACCAATCATGGGCAAGTTATATAGCCTCTTAATGATCTAGACAACTTTCTAAAATGTAGTTTCAAAAGATTTAGTAATCTATATATTGGAAAGAGTTCCCAAGCCTCTGTTGGGGAATAAAAATCACATCTGAATAAATTCAGCATCCATAGTTGTTTTTTTAAATAAATGCAGATTGTATTAGATTACCTGTCATCTAGGGGTGGGAGGTGGGGGGAAAGAGGGGGAAAACTTGTAACAAAAAAAAAGTTTTGCAAAGGTCAATGTAGAAAAATCACTCATATATTCTGTAAATAAAAAGCTTTTAATAAAAAAATTAAATAAATGCAGATGCAGTTATAATTATGATTAACTAATAAAACAGATTAATAGGAACTTTTTTCATCTCATATTTTCTCAATGATTAATTATTCATTTGTAATCAATTAATGATTAATATTACTATTACTATTATGGGATCAGGGACATGGCAATTTTTGAGTACTTCTACATAAAAATTTTAGTAATGGCTGCTCTAGACCTCAGCTATATTGAGGCAATTTATATGTTTTCTTCATTATTACAATCTTCATCATCTTTTCAAATTACAGGAACTGGGGTACAAAGGTAGTGCAGTGGTTAGAGCACAGGCCCTGCAGTCAGGAGGACCTCCCTCCAAATCCCAATTCACGCACTTGATACTAGCTGTGTGACCCTGGGTAAGTCACCTAATTCCAATTGCCTTGAAAAAAAATTGCATGTTCTAACTGGATTTTAGGCTGATTGCTCCCCTTATCTGTTTCCTCATCTGAGAAATATATTTGTGTATATTTGTACATGCTTATGTAAGCCCATATAAACACACACACATATATGTAAATACATATACATGTCAACATATAGACAATTTCTACATTGATTTAAGACTTGCAAAGCACATTTATATAGCACTTAACTATATGCTGACCGCTGTGATAAATACTTTATGAATGTTATCTCATTTGACCCTCACTACAAGCCTGGGAGGTAAATGCTATTGTAATCCCCATTTTACAGATGAGGAAACTGAAACACACAGTTAAGTGCCTTGCCTAGGGGCCCGGAGAGTAAGAGTCTGGGGTAGGATTTGAACTCAGGAAAATACTCTTCCCTGACTCCAGACCCAACATTATGTGCACTATGGTGCCACTAGCTGCCCATATATCACTTCACATTTTTTCATTTAGTCTATATTTTACATATATTATTCCATTAGCATTATTATTCTATTTCATTTATATATAATTCTTTAGCATTAATATTCTCTTTCAAATATCCTCTGTCCAGACAAATTGGCTTCCTATTCCTCAGACATTCCCAGTTCCCAACTCACTGGATAATCTGTCTGCTCCAAGCAATAACAATTATTACTACTGGTATTTATATAAGGCTTTAAGGTTTGCTATGCATTCCCTTCTTATCTCTCTGCTTCTTTGTATGTTTAGTGCTTTTAGTGTTCTTCCAAGCTCAGCTCAAGCCCCTATATTGTTAATGATCTCCCTCTGTCTCTGTCTTCCCCCTCTCTTTTTCTCTCTATCTCTCTTTTTCTCTATTTGTCTCTATCTCTCTCTGTGTCTCTGTCTCTTTCTTTCCTCTTTCAATTTCCTATTTACTTATCTATTTATGTTGCTTTAGCCTTTGTAGATAAACTTGAAGGCAGTGGTTGTTTTTTCTTTACTTACTAGTACCTGGGCACTTAGTAGACATTTGATAAATGATTGTTAAATTAAATAATTTATTAAGGGCAATGCATTTATTCAGAATCTGCCAGAAGTATCCCTTAAGTAGAACCAGAGAAGTTTTTTGTTTGTTTTTTGGCAATCAGGGTTAAGTCACCTACCCAAGGTCACACAGCTAATATCTTAGGCCACATTTGAACTCAAGTCCTCTTGACTCCAGGGCTGATGCTCCATCCACTGGTCTACTTAGCTGCTCCTAAAACTTGTGTTCATAATATTTTTTATGTCCTGGATCCTTTGATTAGTTTACAGAAGCAAAGGGACCTCTTCTCAGAATCATATTTTTAGATAAGCAAAATAAAATACATAGGATTACAAAGGAAACCACTCATACTGAAGTAAAACAATTTCATAGGCCTAGTCTGTATAGAAGGACAGGACACATCAAAATAATATTTAAAAAATATTTATTAAAGTACAATAATAGCTAGTATATAATAATAAAGCAGCTAAGTGCTGCAATGACTAGAAAGTTGGACCTAGCATCAGGAAGATTCACCTTCTTGAGTTCAAATCTGGCCTCAGACACTAGTCATGTGATCCTGGACAAGTCACTTAACTCTGTTTGCCTCGGTTTCCTCATTTGTAAAGTGAGCTGGAGAAGGAAAGGACAAATCACTCCAATATCTTGGCCAAGAAAACCCTAAATGGGGTCACAGAGAATAAAATGTGATAGACATGACCAAGCAAAACAACAATAATTAATAATAGCTGGCATGTACATAGAGCTTTGTGGTTTTCAAAGTGCTTTATAAAATATAGTTTTAAATTATTAAGACTTTGGGGATAACCTATGATCTCATTTGATCTTCACAACCTAAGAATAGGTGCTATCCTTACACCCATTTTACAGATGAGAAAACTGGGGACTGATAGAGCTTACCAAACTTTCCAATAGTTAGATATTAGTTAAGTGTCTGAACTGAGTCTTTCTGATCTTCCGATCCTCTCTCCACCTATCTGCCCCATACAAAATACAATTCAAGATTATACCAGATATGTTATTTGTATCTATTTCAAATCATCTAAAACATGTTCAATTCACCTCCTCTCCCTACCTCAATCCCTAAGGAGAAACCCAAGTGACCACAATGAGCACCACTGAAGCGGAGAAGAATCCAGGTGTCCTGGTACTCAAGGAGTCTGACCCAGACCTTTGCACCCCAAAGACAGATAATGTCATCAATGCCTGACACTTAAGTTTTTTTACAGTCTCTCTTTTTGTGTCTGTGTCTTTCTCCATGTCTGTCTCTCTGTCTCTTTCTGTGTCTCTGTTTCTGTTATCTCTCTGTCTTTGTCTGTTTCTTTGTTTCTGTATCTTTGTATCTGTGTGTGTGTGGATGTATTGTGTCTGTCTTTCTGTCTCTGTATCTCTGTCTCTATGTCTCTGTGGCTCTATATCTCTGTCTTTATGTGTTTCTGTCTCTGTTTCTCTCTGTGTCTGTCTCTCTGTCTCTTTTCCTCTTTTTCTCTGTCTCTATCTGTGTCTTGTATGTCTCTGTGTCTGTGTGTTTTTCTGTCTTTGTATCTCTGTGTTTCTATATATTTCTCTATGTCTCTGTGTGTGTCTGTCTCTGTGTCTTTGATTCTGTCTCTCTGTATCTCTGTCCCTCTCTTTGTCTCTCTCTGACTTTATCTGTGAGTTTCTTTCTCTTTCTGTCTCCTGTCTTTCTCTTTTTAACCATACTCTAGGGAATTTAGAGTTGAGGGTTTTTTTTTTTTTTTTTTTACTTTAAAAACACCATTTCCTGTTTCAACAGAAAATGAAGCAGTTTCCCTTTCTCCTTGTATCTGTTTTTTTGGCCCAGCTGCTGGGCTAGGCCCAGAGAGGGAGTTTGAGTCAAGAGTTCAGGGATTTATCTGGAGGCCAAGGAGAGAGCATTGACACCATTAGGAGTGGAACTCAGCCAGAGATGGCTGACCAGGTCTGGAAAGAGCCCTTCCTTCCCATAACAGGAGCTAAAGGGAAGGAGAAAGGAGCAAAAGAGAACTTAGGCTGCTTTCAGTGCTCCCCTTCCCCAAACTGGAGCTGTGGAATGAGTGGGTGGTGGACTCCAGAAAGTGCATTTATAAACAAACTTTGCTGGGCCCTGATGCACCCAGAAAGAACAGAGCTCACCAATCTGCTCAGGCCCTACTCTTCTCCGGCTGACCACGGCTGACCCCTCTCCTTGTCCCTTCATCCTCAGTGCCATGGACTTCCAGGTCCCAGTGAGGGGTAGGTCATCCCTCCCACAATTTTGAGTCCCACAGGGCCAGAGCTGACAAGAAGCCAGGGTGGTCAGATACATTCCAAGTCCCAAAGACAGGGGACAGAGACAGACATCTGGGAAACTCAACTAGCCTCCTGCATTCAGATTTTCTCCACAGAATTATGGATCCTCCTCACCAAAAGGGATTTGCAGAAGACTGTAGTATTATGCTGGAAAAGAAAGGCCCCTAAAGATTTCTAGACCATGGGTTCTTATATTTTTTAGTATCATAAGCCCCTTTGGAAGTTTAGTGATGGCTATGAATCCCCTCTCAGAATAGTGTTTGCAAAATACATAATGTATATGCATCTTATGCATAAGATAAAAATATATAAAGTCACCAAGTCCATTGAAATAAAAATGTCATTTTGTTCTTGGAATATTGCTGAAGAGGCCCATGGATACCAATTGAAGCAGCCCTCTTCTAGGCCAATCCCTTCATTTCAGAGATAAGGAAAATGTCACCTAGAAAAGGCTGTGGTGTGCCCCAAAATATAACTATTTGTAAGTGACAAAGAACAAAAAACTTTTGATTGTTTTCCATTATGCCTTTATTTTTGACTATTGATGTTAATCTTTAAAATTTTAATAATTTAAAATTTTAAAAATTAATATTAAATCTATATTTACATAATATAAACTCCTAGGCACACTGAAAAACTTCGAGTGCTCAATTGCTGAATAATCTAGTTTTGTTGCCATATTTTTACTACCTTTATATCACATCTCCTTCTCTAAAATGATCAAGAGAATAATTTCTGAAAGCTATACCCAAGGACAAAGGTTATAGGAGAGTAAGGATAGCAAAAAAATAGATTTCCAGAAAGGATTTGCACTTAGCTACCTACCCTTTTTCTTTAAATTTGTTTTCTTTTGAATTTGTGGAATAAAAAAGCATTTTCATAACACAGTACAATAAAAAGATGATTAGACATGAAACTGCAAATTTACAATGCAAATAGCAATTGTTTCTATTTTGACTAGAAACCCTGAGGAACTTCCTCTCCCAGATTATTTGTGTGTGTATATAAAAGGCCATCTCCAGTTGTCCTAATCTCTATCTTGTCACTGGCTCTGAAGGAGAAAGCCATGCTGGTGACTTTGCACAGTCCTCCCTCGATTAAATCCAATTAATTTTCAAGTCATGGCATCACTTCCCTGATGTCATGGTCTTCTTCCAGAACAAACTGACAAACAGCAATCTTTTGTCTATGGGAAAGGCCCAAACAAAACAAAAAACCTTTATTTTCACTAATCTCTAACTGAAATTTAGTGTTTCTTTCAATTCTGAAAGTAGACCCAAATGGTATCCTCAGGAGTCAGAAGGAGTCAGGGGTGTGCTAGAGCTAGCTCACACATCCTCTCCTAAACTGATTGTTAAATTTTCATTGTGGACATTCCCATCTGGGAAATTGGAAAACTAAAAATCTGGACTTAATGTATTGTTTTGTGAATTGTCCATTTAAGAAACCCATTAGGAGAAATGTTAATAATGCAGATTAAATTTAAAATGTGTCAAGCTACACCTCCTCCACCCCACCACCCTACCCTAGCTGATTATTAGCCATTTACTAGCACATTCTTGGAATGGGTCCATAGGTTTCACCAGATTGCCAATATCAAACTATATTCATAATACAGAATAATAACAATAATAACAATTACAGTAATAACAGTAATTTAAAATTTCAACAACAATCATAGCAATAATAGCAGCTAACTATGTGCCAAGTAATATGCTAAGTGCTTTACAAGTATTATCTCTTGATTCTCATAACAACTCTGAGAGGTAGGTTTTATTTTTATCTCCATTTTACAGTTGAGAAACTCAAACAAACAGGTCCCCTTGCTCAGGGTCACACAGCTAATAAGTGTTAAAAAAAAAAAAAAAAATAAGAATTTTAAATTAAGGTGCACAGTGGATAGAACACAGAAGGCCCTGAATTTAAATCTAGTTTCTGACACTTAGCCACCTAACCCCATTGCTTAGCTAATAGATAAATAAAAAAAAAAGAAACCTGATGTAGTTTAGCCCTCTCATTTTAAAGGTGAGGAAACTGGGCCCCATGGAGGGAAAGGGATTTGTGCAAAGTTACACAACTATTAAAGATTAAGTGATAATCAACCATGATGGACTTGGCTCTTCTCAGCAATTCAGTGGTTCAAGACAACTTCAATAGACTTGGAATGGAAAATGCCAACTATATCTAGAGAAAGAAGTGTGGAGACTGAATGTGGATAGAAGCATAGTATTTTCACCTTTGTTTGTTTGCTTTTTTTTTCCTCTCGTGTTTTTTTCCCTTTGCATCTGATTTTTTTTTTGTACAACATAGCAAATATGGAAATATGTTTAAAAGAATTGCATATGTTTAACTTATGTCAGATTGCTTGCAATCTTTGTGAGGAGGGAGGCAAAGGAGGGAGAGAGAAAAATTTGGAACACAAAATCTTTAAAAAAAGAATGTTGGAAACTGTATTTTGGGAAAATAAAGTATTATTGAGAGAAAAAAAAAGTTACATAGCTATTAAATGATAAAGCTAAGACTAGCATCTGGGACTGCTGACTGCAAGTCTATGTGCTTTCCACTCCACCAATTATTTCTTACCTTATCTAGTTAAAATTAATGTTAAAAAAAAAAAAGTGGACTCCATCATGATAATCATAATACAATTAGTGTGCCTGGATCAAAAAAACACCTATAGTAGCAAAAAAGTACTAATCTCCCTTTCCATTTTATTGATAGAGGCCCAGAATGTAAAAATAATGTGAAAAGGAATCACTAAGGACACTAAGTGAATAAGTTCTTCAATTAACTACAGAGGATTACAGGACCTTGCCCATTGTAGTAAGGGAACTGATGAGATGAGGAAAATACCTTGGGGTTGGCTAAGGGGATCAGCTTGCTTTATATATTATTGTAATTTTGTATAACCATAATAATGCAATAATTTGTATATATCAATTATAATAATGTAATAATTACTATATTGATTATAGTGTTTTAATAATTAATATATCATTTCAATATAAATTAATAAATCATGATATTTCACTTACGGAATGGAGTGTACTGAAGGACAGAAAAGAGGGAGGGGTGTTTATGTTCATCCTCTCACCCCACCCCCCATCAGCCATGTTCCTGGATGATGAAACAGCCTGTGGGTGTGGAGCAGAGACATACACACAAAGAGGCAGAAATTCTATTTCCAACATATTTCCATTGCTTTCTTCTTCTGTCCTTTCTCCCATTGGTGAGATCCTTGAACTTCCATTTTGAGGAAGAAGTCCTTAATTTTCTGAATCTTTACTTTCAGCCTTCCTTTTATGTATTGACCTTCTCCATTAGAATTTAAACTCTTTCGTGGCAGGAATTTTCTTTCTTCTTGCTTATATTTATATTCCTTATATGTACATGTATCCAGTAAATGTTTAATAAATCTTGTGAAAAACAAACAAATAAATAAATAATAAAAATAAATACTTCTTGATTGAGGCAAGGAAAAACAATTACTCAAGCAATTTTAAGGAGCATGACCCTTAAAACAGATAAAAGAGCTAGCTATCAACTCAAGGAAGGAGAACTCTCCCCCCCCCCAAGAAGAGACCCAATACTTAAGGAAGAGAGAAAGAACTTTAAGGTTCTACAGTACCAAGAGTTGTGTTCCTTTTCCACATGTGAATCCTACAAAGGTGCCTCAGTGCTGTTATTCTTTGGACAACTAAATGAGAAAATAGAGCACTGGACTTGGAATCAGGAAGACTCATCTTTAAGAGTTCAAATCTGACTTCAGACACTTACTAGCTGTCACTTAACTGGCCAAGTCACTTAACTACTGTTTGCCTCAGGTTCCTCATCTGTAAAATGGGGATATTAATAACACCTAGTTCCCAGGGTTATTATGAAGATCAAATGAAATAATTGTAAAATGCTTAGTACACTGACATATAAGTGCCATATAAATGTTAGCTATTATTTTTTTATTTTTTATTATTTTTATTTATTTTTATTTTTATTATTTATTATTATTAAGAAGCACAGTCCCTATTGTGCTATAAGAAATAATGAACAGAATTATTTCAGAAAAACTTGGAAAGATGTAAATGAAGCTGAGTGAAGTAAGCAGAAGCAGGAGAGCATTGTACATAGTAACAAAAACATTGTGCTATGAGTAGCTACAAGAAACTTAATTTTCAGCAGTGTACAATCCAAGATGGTTCCAAAAGACCTGTGATGAAAAATGCTATCCAAATCCAGAGAAAGAAGTGTAGTGTCTGAATGCAGATCAAAGCATATTTTTTTTTTACTTTTGGCATTTTTTTTCCCCGTGGCATTTTCCTTTTATTCTATTTCTTCTTTCATAACATGAGTAATGTGGAAATGTTTTATACAATTGCACATGGATAACCTATATCAGATTGTTCGCCATCTTGTGGGAGGGAATGAGAAGGGAGGGAGAGAGAAAAATTTTGAACTCAAAATCTTTCAAAAAAATTTCTGTTGAAAATTGTCTTTATATATAATAGGAAAAAATAAAATACTATTAAATTTATAAAGAGGCACGGAACCTAGCATATAGCAAGTGTTATAAATGTCATTATTATTAAACTTTTAATAAAACATTTGAATTTAAAAGCAGGATCTACAAACATTTTTAGTACATATTTGCTTGTACACATTTTTTTCAGTCTATAAAATATAGAAGATAAAATAGAGACAGGAAGACACATAGATGGAAGAATACTGGTTTTGTGGCCTGGATGACCTGGCTTCAAATCCTCCCTCTGAAACATCTTGACTCTGTGACTCCCACCTAAAAAGTCTTTCAATCTTTCCCTACCCTCAACATCTCTCTATAAGTTGAAGAAAAGGTGCCAACTTGCATTGTTATCAACAATACCATCACTTGAGAATTTCCTAATGCTAGTGGAATCACCAGTCTAGTCTATTTTTTTTTTTTTTTTTTTTGGTCTTCCTTCTCCTGGAGAAGATACGTTTGCTTATTAATGGATTTCCATATGAATTTCAGGACCTGTCATAATAACTTCTTAATCCCCAGAGTGTTTATTACCTATATATTGCTGAATCATGTTCTACACCATGAACCATATTATGTTGATCAAGTCACTGAGTTTTATTTTTCTGATAAACCTTCTAAAGATCTGTGATTTCATCACTACCAGAAACTCCCAGAATGCAGAAACTGTCTCTATCAAGCCACGCTGCAACTTGTCTGTATCATAATAGACTTCCTAAGAAGTTGCCTAAACTGTATAAAGGTTAATGTGGTTTGCCTGGGATTACAAAAGCCACTGTCAGAGACCCTTGGGTTTTAACACAAGGTTTTCAGTTTCCAGGCCTACCACAATATCCAGCATTTAAAAATGTCTCTAAGAGACATCACAGTTTTGCATAAGTTCACATGTGCCTTTTCAGTGGATTCTCCTCAAAGGAGCAGAATCTGGAACTCAGTTTTAAAAAGCAATGTAAAAAATTGTTTTACATGTAACTTTGAAAAATAAAATATATTAAAACAAAAAAAAATCTTTATTCCAAATATTCTTGTGAACTCTATGTGTCTGCCTATGGTGGAGCCTTTTGAGTTCATACTGATCTAATCAGTCATTGTTGGACACACTGCACCTTGAACCCAATATGGTGATGTGATTTTGGTCCTCTTAGAAAGAACTACAACCAATATTTAGCATACCAAATTGCCTCTATTCTCATCTATAAAATCAGGATAGAAATATCAGTTCTGCCTACCTTTAACTTTTGCTCTTATTTAACAGGTTTAGAGGAGATATTGCATGTGGAATCCATTTAAAAAAAAAATTCAATTTATTTTCTGTTCTGAATTCTCTCCTCTCCTCACCCACCCATTGAAAAGACAAGAAAAACAAAACCTGTTACAAATATGTACAGTCATGCAAAACAAATCCCTGTATAAACTATATCCAAAAATTAAAAAAAGAAGATAGGAAATATACTTCAGTCTGTATTCTGAGTCCACGGTTTCTCTATCTGGAGATGACTAAATCATCCTGAGTTCTTTGGAATTCTAATTAGTCAATGTCATTGGTGAGAGTTCCCAGGTTTTTAAAAAGTTGGTTATCTTTACAATTATCCTTTCCATGTCTTGGAGATTAGGGATGCAGAGATCTTGTGATCTGGAAAATCTGTGATCTGAAAATAAAATATTTTTACCCTCCCCTCATACCAAAGAAAAAAAATCTGAATTTTTTTCTTTTTCTTTTATGGGGTGTTTACATTACCTTCTTTATAAAATCTCAGTTGATATTAATATTTTTAACGCATTTCTGAGTTTCTGAACTTTTTCTGTGCCATCTGCTGGCCTTTGTATGTTATCTGTGTTTTCCACAAAACTCCCCCCTCCCAAATTCCCATTTAATTTCTTATGCTGATCCACGAAATAGTAAAATCTCAATAGAGATCACAGGTAGGGAAGGGATAACTGTATAATACTGTTGCCATTATCTAAAAGTGTTGTGGTTCTGTTAACTTTGCTTTATATCAGTCTATACAAGTCTTGCTGATTTTTCTAAAATCATCCCTTTCATCACTTCTTTCAGGGTAACATTGCCTTGTAAACACAAAGGTAAGTTATGATTGTTGATACTTTATCCCTCCTGGACATGCTCCCTCAGCACTGTTCCAAAAGCTAACTTGCCACCTTAGCTTTTCAATGGTGTGGCTCAATTTTGAAGCCATTTCCTAGTCCTGCAGGGTCAGTCTCAACCCAATAAGTGGGGGCCTCCCCTTCTAGCTTTCTGCAAACTACCAGCCTTTCCCCCTTCCCTAACCTCATGGCTGGCCTCTGCAGCCCCTTAAATTTTCACTGCAGCCTGGCACCTCTAGAAACTCTTTGGCAAGTTATGATCAAATCGTTTCTCCCCCATCTGCTCTCATCTTCCTGCCAAAGGGGGTTTAAGAGGCTGACAGACCTGAGGTTTCTGTGTCCCTAGATTTCAATGATACGTTTTTAGTTATTGGCCTTCCCATCTGTCTCCAGGCTTGGTGGGCTGGAGTTGGGAGTAATCCTCCCAGTGATAGCAGTCACCCCTGGAATAGAGAGGAAACTGCTTGCAGCTGCTTCATGGCTCTGGGCCCTGAGTCCGGCTGGTCGCAGTAGAACTGGGATCCAGGACCTAGGAGGCTTGGATTGGCTTCCATCTCATTGTTTTTGCTCTGGGACTTGTTTGCTCTGCCTGGAAAAGGGGAGTTACACCATATGCTTTGGATGACAAATTTGTCAGTTCCCTGTGGGGTTTGCTTTCATAAACCATAAGACTTTTAAAAATATTAAATTAAAATCATTTTCACCGAACAAAACCAGTTTTCCCCTCCTTTCTACATCTTTCTCCTAATTAAAAGAAAAAAAAAGAAAATCCTTGGTATAAATCTGCCTAGTCAGACAAAACAAATGATTATATCAACCATATTCAAAAAATATATTTGTATCCTGAATTCATCACCTCTGGGTCAGGAAGTGAATGGCATGTTTCAGCATGACACCATTAGGTTTTGAGTTGGAAGAATATTATCTCCCCTGAAACCTTTATTCTGTAGAGGAGACAAATGAGACCTGAGAAAACTGACCTACCTGAAGAAACACATATTCTAAATGGAAGAGCTAGGATTTCAATTCAAAAAGCTAAAGGCTCCTTCCCAAGCACCTTCTTACCTTCTGGTTCCAGTCCAAGTCAGTGGAAAGTGACTGAAAAAGCAGCTAGGTGGTGCTGTGGCTGGAGTACTAGCCTTGGCGTCAGGAGGATCTGAGTTCAAATGTGATCTTATATTTACTGTGTAAATTGGTAGATTGCTTCCAAAAAAAAAAAAAAGTGACTGAAAAATATCAATAGTCTGGGCAAGAAGATTGCCAATAATATTAAATTGCCTTGAGGAAAAAAAAAAAAAAACAAGCTCATATACATATTTAATCATAACACTTAGTGACTCATTCATTCAACAAACATTCTCTTCCAAGTTAACTTTGTATTATGTACCTGCTATATCCTCTCCAGTAGAATGGACAAAACAATTACATCTATTACAATTTTTATTTTGGTTTTTAGATGATGATGATATGAAGGAGGAGAAGCAGCTAACACATAGTGCTTTAAGGTTTGCAAAAAAGCTTTTGTTGTGATGCAGGTATTATTATTGCTCCCATTTTAAAGATGGGAAAAGTGAAAATAAATAAAGATTAAATATCTGAGTTTTATATTACACAGCTAAGTGCTTTATATACATTATTTCATATGGTTTTCACAACAACCTGCAAGGTAGTTGCTATTTATTATCTCCATTTTATATTGAGGGAAAATGAGGCTGAAACTTAAGTTAAATGACTTGCCCATGGATGTTCACAGCTAGTAAGTGTCTAAGGTAGAAATTTTTTAGAACTCAGATCTTCCTGACTCCAAGTCCAACTTAACTGCTATCTGTCTAATTTGAGTTTCAAAAGATAGTATCCTTGTAAATTTGGGCAGAGCGAACACAATTTAAAGTATAAATGGGAATGAAGTAAACATGTAGTAAACTCATCATGTTACCTCTGCCCAAATTCTCAAAACCACCAAGTTTTCCCTATTTCTCTAAGTGGAAGTGATTTCTTTCTTATTTGATCTCACAGTACCTTCTATGCTTTATGCATTTAATAAATGTTTTTGGATTGATAATGCTCCAAGACTCTCTGCCCAATGCTGTAATTAGAAAGCCTGTGTGGCTCCAGCATCTGATGAGGAAGGGTATGTTCTTTTGTTTGTGCCTGTTCTTTTGGGGATGAGTGTTGAGAAAGAAGTCCAGGTTTTTTTCTTACTGTTTTATGGTTGCAATTTTAATCAAGTAAAATTATTGCAAAATAGTTCTATAGACACCAATTTGTCTCTCCCCCCATTTTATTTTCTCAATAGATTTTTTATTTTTTCCAAATACATGTAAAGATAGTTTTCAACATTCATTTTTATAAATTTGTGTTCCAAATTTTTCTCCCTCCCTTCTGTACCTCCTCTCTCCCTAAGACAGCAAACAATCTGATATGTTAAATATGTGCACTCTTTTTAAACATTTTCATAATTGTTATATTGTACAAGAGAAATCAGACCAAAAGGCAAAAAATACAAGAAAGGAAAAAAACCAAACAAATCAAACCAAATAAGTAATAATACTATGCTTCAATCCACATTTAGTCTCCATAGTTCTCTCTCTGGATGCAGATGGCATTTTCCAATCCAAATCTACTGGAATTTTCTTGAATCACCTCATTGTTGAAAAACGCCAAGTCCATCACAGTTCATTATCAATCTTGTTGTTACTGTGTAGTGTTATTCTGTTTTTGCTCACTTTACTCAGCATCTGATCATCTAAATCTTTCCAGGCCTTTCTGAAATCAGCCTGTTCATCATTTCTTATAGAACAATAATATTCCATTATATTCATATAGCACACTTACTCATTCTTCAACTGATGGGCAATCTAGTTCTTAAAGATTATTTGTTCTGGATTGGAAGTAGAAAAGAGTGGGTTTCTAGTTTGCTACCAGCTTCCTGCATAAATAACCCAGAGCAGGTCTGGACCTCAGTTTGCTCATCTGTAAAATGAACTAGATCTGATAAAATGGATGGATCAGATAACTTCTAAAATGCCTTCCAGCTCTGATATTCTATGCTTCAATGCTAGTTAACTAAGGGAAGCTATGGGGTCCCTGGGACATAGTAGAGGAAGGGATGGAATTGGAATCAGAACTCCTGGCTTCTGATGTTGACCTTAACATGTACTATCTCTTGAAGCTTGTTTTCCCATTTGTAAAAATCGGGATAATAATATCTATAGAGCCTGCTTCACAAGATTGTGATGCTCAAATGAAGTAATACTTGTGAAGGGTTGGAAAAGTGTTATAGAAATGTCAGTTACTCTCAGAAGTTCGATTTCTACTTTGATTTCCTGTAAAACTAAAAAGTTGATTTAGATCAAAGTTTCCCAATATGAGTTATAAATACCAGAAAAGCCTCTCTAGGGAATATGAGGAATATTCAATAAATAGTTATGTTAGATAACCATATTACCAAACAATTTTATTTGGTAAATAAATTATTATTATACATTATTGTAAAATGACACTTTTTTTTTAAGTGCCTATGTATGGTAAATGCTGAAATTTAGTTCCTTCCAACTTTAATGGAGGGTAAACTGAAAGCCCCAAATACAAAAACTTAAAAACCGGGAATCCCAAGTCTGAAGCATTTCCAAGCTTTAAATCCTGTAATCTAAGAATATTGATATTTCTAAGATAAACAATGCTTATATAGATCCAGAAGTGTAAGAAGTAGAGAAATAAGTGATCATTCATTCATTTTTTCCATCCTCCATCTTTGAAGGCAATGGTCTAAAACTAGTAACAAGGTTGTCCCATTCAGGACCCAGTCTGCCTATCATTACCCCTTAACCCAAATGGAGCAAGTGGGAAGGAAACCATCTTGAAGTCCCAAAATAGTTTTTTGCTGCCATCTTGTGGTGCTTTGTGATCTTACCATATCTCCTGTTTCTAAGGCTCCTCCTCCTCCCTAGCTACACCTCCCCCGGAAATTCCCAAGCAATCTCTATCCCAACAGCCTTTTTTAGTCTCAGTCCCCTATGGGACACTCTCCCTGGCTTCTTGCATATAGCTATCCAGACCTGAGGGAGAGAAGAAACTCAATAACAGCTCAAACTGGATTGCCTGGAGTTCTCTCTCCTTTCTACGTACAACACTTGCCTATATCAGAAATAGTCATGTATATTTTTTTATCAGTCAATAGGCATTTGTTGAACACCTACTATGTGCCAGACATTCTGGTAGGCAGTAGGGATACAAAAATTGGCAAAAAGGTTCCTTATCCCCAAGCAACTCACAATCTAACTTAGGAAGGCAATGAGGAGAAAATGAGAAAATGATGACTTTGCCCAGCCTTCCCCTACTCAAATCCAATTTACTTGCATGTCATGATCTCACCTTACTGATGTCATGGTCATCGTCAGGAAGGAAGGACAAAGACAATTCCAATAGGCTTGGGATGGAAAATGTAGTGAGCACTAGAGATTGAATGTCAACTAAAGCACACAATTTTCACCTTTTTTTGTTTGTTTGTTTGCTTTTTTCCCCTCATGATTCTGTGGTTTTCCCCCTTTGTTCTGATTTTTCTTTCACAACATGACTCACATGGAAATATGTTTAAAATGATTGTACATGTATAATCTATATCTGATTGCATGCTGTATTGGGGAGGGGAGGAGGTGAGAGAAGAAAGGGAGAAAAATTTGGAACACTAAATCTTACAAAAATGAATGTTGGAAATTATCTTTATGTGTATTTGAAAAAATAAAATACTATTGAGAAAAAAAATGAATGTTGAAAACTATTTTTACATGCAATTGGAAAAATAAAATGCTATTGAAATTTTAAAAGAAAATAGAATGAAGGACAAACAACAACTCGATGTATGAAAAAGCTCTATACAGGATAAATAGGAAATAACTGACCCTAGAAAGGTCCTAGAATTAAGAGGAGTTGAGAAAGGCTTCCTGTAGAAGATGGGATTTTATTTTGGACTGGAAGGAAATAAAAGGAAGCCTGGGAGTGGAGATGAGGAGAGAGAGCATTCCAGTCATAGGGAACAGCCAGAAAAAATGGCCAGATGGAATTTCTTATTTATGGAAATGCACTGAAGAGAATGGGGCAGGTAGGAAGGAGACTGAAAAGGTAGGAAGGGACTAGATTGAATGTCAAGCAGATGATTTCCTTTTTATATTTGATCCTGGAAGCAATAGGAAGTCACTGGAATTTATTGAGTAGGGGGATGACATGATCAGATCTGTATTTTAGGAAAATCATTTTAGTGGCTAGATGGAGGATGGATTGGAGTGAGGAGAAATTTCCAACCAGCCGGTTATTGAAATAGTTCAAGCACAAAGCAATGAGGGCCCGACCTAGAACAGTGACCTTGTTACTTGAGGAAGAAAGGGCAAAAGGCAAATCGTGGAATAAGCAGGCCTTAATAAAAGCTTGAATGGGGGGGGGGGGGAATAGTGAGGAATCTAGGCTGATTTCTAGGTTGGGAGCCTGAGGGATGGAAGTATGGTATTGCCCTCTATAGTTGTAATAAAGTTAGGATAGAGGGAAAGTTTAGGGGAAATAAAATGAGTTCTGATTTGGACATATTGAATTGAAGATGTCCATCAGCATAGAGATGGTTATCAAATTCAAGGGAGCTCATTGCCTCACTAAATGAAGCAAAATAAAGGGAGAAAAGAAAAGGAGCCCGGACAAAACCCTTAGGCTCTGGATACTGAGAAGTAGGAGGAGAACCAGGAGAGAGTAGCCTCTTGAAAACTTAAGAGAGAAAAGAGTATGGGAGAGGAAAGGGTGAGCCCAAAGGATAAAGAGAGGTCAAGGAGGATGAGGATTGAAAAAAGGCCATTAGATGTGGCAACTAAGAGGTCACTGGTAACTTTGGAGAAAGCAGTTTTAGAATGATTTTCCAAAAAGCCTCTAAAGACTGACATGAACTGATGCTGACTAAAAAAGTAGAATCAAGAGAACATTGTACACAGTAACGACAAAATTATGTGATGATCAACTGTGATGGACTTGGCTTTTCTCAACAATTCAGTAATGCAAGTCAATTACAATAGATTAGAAATAAAGAATGCCAATTGCATCCAGAGAGAGAATTATAAATGTGGATTGAAGCATAATACTTTTTTTTTCTTTAATAGTATTTTATAGTTTTCAACATGCACCTTTGCAAAACCTTGTGTTCCAATTTTTTCTCCCTCTCGTCTCCTCTGGACAGCAAGCAATATGATGTAGGTTAAACGTGTACAATTTATCTAAACATATTTTCATATTCATCATGCTGTACAAGAAAAATCAGATCAAAAGGGAAAAAAGAATGAGAAAGAAAAAAGGAAACAACAAAAAAATTAAAATATTTGCTTTGATCCACATTCAGTGTCCATAGTTCTTTCTCTGAATGCAGATGGTTCTTTCTATCATAAGTCTTTTGGAATTGCCTTGAATCATCTTATTGTTGAAAAGAGCCAAGTCTATCACAGTTGATTATCACATAATCTTGTTGGTTCTGCTCACTTTACTTAGCATCAGTTCATGTAAGTCTTTCCAGGCATTTCTGAAATCAACCTATTCTTCATTGCTTATAGAACTATAATATTCCATTACATTTATATACAACTTATTCAGCCATTCACAACTGATGAGTATCCATTCAATTTCCATTTCCTTGACACTACAAAAAAAGGCTGCTACAAACATTTTTGCACATGTGCGTCCTTTTCCCTTTTTTATGATCTCTTTGGCATATAGACCCAGTAGAGACACTGCTGGATCAAAGGTTATGCACAATTTTATAATCCTTTGGGCATACTTCCAAATTGCTCTCTAGAGTGGTTGAATCACTTCACAACTCCATCAACAATGCATTAGTATCCCAGTTTTCCCAAATCCCCTCCAATATTTATCATTATCTTCTCCTGTCTTCTTAGACAATCTGAGAAGTGTGAAATGATATCTCAAAGTTTTCTTAATTTGTATTTCTCTAATCAATAGTGATTTAGAGCATTTTTTCATGTGAGTATAAATAGCTTTAATTTCTCCATCTGAAAATTATTTGTTCATATCATTTGACCATTTATCAATTGGGGAATGGCTTGATTTATCAGACAATTGGTAACAGTAGAGAGTCAGTTTTCAAATTTCACCATAGATACCATACTAGCTGTGTGACTCTGGGCAAATCACTTAATCTCTGTCTTCCTCAGTTTCCTCAGCTATAAAATGGAGATAATCACAGTTTCTATCTTGAAGGGTTGTTGTGAAGATCAAGTGAGATAATATTTGTAAAAAATTCTTAGCTAGTTGTAAGTAGTTGTAAAAAACTCTTAGCATAGTGACTAAAGCACTATATAATGCTTCCTTCTTGTATCAAACCTAAAACTCCTTTCTCTGACCTTCAGTGTTCTTCCCCATGTGCTCATTGTAATTGCACTATAGTTCTTATAAAATTGATTACATCTGAAATGCCTTCTCCCCAGCCTCACCTCTGTCTATTAACATCTTTTACCAACTTGCCTTAATTCCTCAAATCTCTTATTCAGTCAAGCTTTCCTCCTTTTCTCCAGCTGGAAGTGATTTCTCTCTTATCTAACATCACAGCAACTTGGTATTCCTTATTTAATTCTCATTTGTTCAGTATACTTTTATTAGGTGCCTCTCACATGCATGTATGTCAATGCTAGGTTCTGAAAGAAAGACAAAATTTATTTTATTTTTTAAAATAAATTTTATTTTTACCCCCAATTACATGTAAAAAATTCTTTTTTTAAAAAGTTTTAATTTCCAAATTCTATGCTTTCTTCCCTCCTCTAAATAGTAAGGAAGGAAAGAAATAAAAAAGGAAAGAAAGAAAGAAAGAAAAAAGAGAAAGAAAGAAGGAAGGAAAAAAGGAAGAAATGGAGGAAGAGACAGAAAAGGAGGGAGGGAGGAAAGAAGGAAAAGAGGGAGGAAGGAAGGAAACAGAGAGGAGAGAGAGGAGGGAAGAAAGAAAGAGAGTTAAAGGGAGGGACAGAGGAAAGAAAGAAGGAAGGAAGGGAGGGAGGGGGGAAGGAAAGAAGGAAAAGAAACAAGGCAACCTTAGATCTTTTTTCTAGACTCCATCAGTTCTTTCTTTAGAGCCAGATAGGCAAAATTTAGACATCTTGTCTCTCCATATAGATTAAAAGATAAGATACAAATACAGAAAAGTAGGATGGACCATATTAAATTATAGAGAAACAATCTGTCAGAGTGGAATGAGCTGATCTTGGAGTCAGGAAGACCTCCTGGTGCAAGCTCTTCTGACATGTTACTATGGAAAAGTCACCCAATCTCTGTGCTCTAGAGTATACAATGCTCTAACTGTCAGATACAGTTATGGAACCTCCCAAGGAGGGAAATTCCACACAGGAAGTTCCCTACACTAATAAAATCACTGGTCCAAACCTATTTCCATCCCCTACCCCCAAAAAATTACATCATAAGTTTATTATAGAGTTGAAAATAAATTGCTATGTGAGTTTTGAGTGGGAAGGAAGAAAGCCTTCTTGGAGAAGGTATTTCTAGTAGGATTTTAGTCTGGATTGGTAAAGACTATTTTCTAATCTGGGAAGCAATCTGAGCAAAGGCAAGGAGAGTATAGGACATGTTCTGGAAACTACAATTTTTTTTTCTTTTTTTTAATTAAAGCTTTTTATTTTCAAAATATATGTATAGATAATTTTCGACATTTACCCTTGCAAAACCTTGTGTTCCAATTTTTTTCTCCTTCTTTTCCCCCAACTCCTCCTCTAGACATCAATTAATTCAATATATGTTAAACATATGCAATTCTTCTAAACATATTTCCACAATTATCATGTTGCACAAGAAAAATCAGATCAAAAAGGAAAAAAATAAGAAAGAAAATAAAATTCAATCAAACAACAACAAAAGCCATGAAAATGCTATGTTGTGGTCCACATTCAGTTCCCACAATTCTCTCTCTGAGTGTAGATGGCTCTCATCAACAAGATTATTGGAACTGGCCCAAGTCATCTCATTGTTGAGAAGAGCCACATTATCAGAATTGATCTTCGTATAGTCTTGTTGCTGTGTATAATGTTCTCCTGGTTCTGCTCATTTCACTCAGCATCAGTTCATGAAAGTCTCTCCAGGCCTCTCTGAAATCGTCCTGCTGATTATTTCTTATAGAACAATAATATTCCATAACATTCATATACCACAATTTATTCAGCCATTCTCCAATTGATGGGCATCCATTCATTTTCCAGTTTCTTGCCACTATAAAAAGGGCTGCCACAAACATTTTTGCACATGTGGGTCCCCTTCCTTTTTTTATGATCTCTTTGGGATACAGGACCAATGGAGATACCACTGGATCAAAGGGTATGCACAGTTTGACAGCCCTTTGGGCATAGTTCCCAATGCTCTCCAGAATGGTTGGATCAGTTCACAATTTCATCAACAATGTATTAATGTGGGAACTATAATTGTAACAATATAATTGTAACTCACTTTAGAATCTGAGATCCAGGGGTTCATGGAACTTATACGAAAATTGATCATGTGTTAGGGCATAAAAACCTCAAAATCAAATGCAGAAAAGCAGAAATAGTAAATGCATCCTTTTCAGATCATGATGCAATAAAACTCACATGTAATATAAGGCCAGGAGAAAATAGACCAAAAGTTAATTGGAAATTAAATAATCTAATCCTGAAGAATGAATGGGTAAAAGAGCAAATTATAGACACAATCGATAATTTCATTCAGGGGAATGACAATAATGAGACAACATACCAAAATTTGTGGGATACGGCCAAAGCGGTTATAAGGGGTAACTTTATATCTCTAGATGCTTACTTGCATAAAATAGAGAAAGAGAAGATCAATGAATTGGGCTTAAAATTAAAAAAACTAGAAAAAGACAAATTAAAAACCCTCAGTTAAATACCAAATTGGAAATTCTGAAAATAAAAGGTAAGATTAATAAAACTGAAAATAAGAAAATCATTGAATTAATAAATAAAACTAAGAGTTGGTTTTATGAAAAACCCAACAAAATAGATAAGCCTTTAGTTAATTTGATCAGAAAAAGGAAAGAGGAAAATCAAATTGTTAGTCTCAAAAATGATAAGGGAGAACTCTCCTCCAATGAAGAGGACATTAGAGTAATAATTAGGAGTTACTTTGCCCAACTTTATGCCAAGAAATTTGATAATCTAAATTAAATGAAGGAATATCTACAAAAATATAAATTGCCCAGGTTAACAGAAGAGGAAATAAATTATTTAAATAGCCCCATTTTAGAAAAAGAAATAGAACAAGGTATTAATCAACTCCCTAAGAAAATCTCCAGGGCCAGATGGTTTTACATGTGAATTCTACCAAACATTCAAAGAACAATTAATTCCAATACTATACAAACTATTTGAAAAAATAGGGACAGAAGGTATACTACCAAATTCCTTTTATGACACCGATATGGTACTGATAGCTAAACCAGGTAGGGTGAAAACAGAGAAAGAAAACTATAGACCCATTTCCCTAATGAATATTGATGCAAAAATTTTAAATAAGATTTTAGCAACGAGATTAAAGAAAGTTATCCCCAGGATAATACACCATGACCAAGTAGGATTTATACCAGAAATGCAGGGCTGATTCAATATCAGGAAAACTATTAGCATAATCAATTATATTAATAACCAAACTAACAAAAACCATATGATTATCTCAATAGATGCAGAAAAAGCATTTGATAAAATCCAACACCCATTCCTATTAAAAACACTAGAGAGTATAGGAATAAATGGGCTTTTCCTTAAAATGATTAGTAGCATCTACTTAAAACCATCAGCAAGCATCGTATGTAATGGAGACAAACTAGAACCATTCCCAATAAGATCAGGAGTGAAACAAGGCTGCCCACTGTCACCATTACTATTTAATATTGTATTAGAAATGTTAGCTTTGGCAGTAAGAGAAGAAAAAGAGATAAAAGGAATTAGAGTAGGTAATGAAGAAACTAAATTATCACTCTTTGCAGATGACATAATGGTATACTGAGAGAACCCTAGAGACTCAACTAAAAAACTACTAGAAACAATTCACAACTTGAGCAAAGTTGCAGGATTTAAAATAAATCCACATAAATCATCAGCATTTTTATATATTACCAACAAAGTTCAGCAGCAAGAGATACAAAAAAAAATTCCATTCAAAATAATGGATGATAGCATAAAATATTTGGGAATCTATCTGCCAAGAAAAAGTCAGAAACTATACGAACTAAACTACAAAACATTTTCCACACAAATAAAATCAGACCTCGTCAATTGGAAAAACATTAAGTACTCATGGGTAGGCTGAGCAAATATAATAAAAATGACAATACTACCCAAACTAATTTACTTATTTAGTGCCATACCAATCAAACTCCCAAGAAATTATTTTACAGAACTAGAAAAAATAGTAGCAAAGTTCATTTTGAAGAACAAAAGGTCAAGAATTTCAAGGGAATTAATGAAAAAAAAAAAAGACAGATGAAGGTGGCCTTGCTGTACCAGATCTAAAACTATATTATAAAGCAGCGGTCATCAAAACCATTTGGTACTGGCTGAGAAATAGAGCAGTCGATCAGTGGCACAGGATAGGTTATCAGGACAATCTAGGCAATAACTTTAACAATTTAGAGTTTGATAAACCCAAAGACCCCAGCTTTTGGGACAAGTACTCACTATTCGGCAAAAACTGCTGGGAAAATTGGAAACTAGTGTGGAAGAAATTAAGGCTGGACCCACACCTAACACCACATAGCAAGATAAGATCTAAATGGGTTCATGATCTAGATATAAAGAGTGATACTGTAATCAAATTAGAGGAACATAGGATAGTTTACCTCTCAGACCTGTGGAGATGGAATAAATTTATGTCCAAAGAAGAACTGGAACTCTTAATTAACCACCAGATAGATAACTTTGACTATATTAAGTTAAAAAGTTTTTGTACAAACAAAACTAATGCAGACAAGATTAGGAGGGAAGCATCAAATTGGGAAATCATCTTTACATTTAAGGGTTCTGATAAAGGTCTCATCTCTAAGATATATAGAGAATTGTCTCATATTTATAAGAATTCAAGCCATTCTCCAATCGATAAATGGTCAAAGGATATGAACAGACAATTTTCAGATGATGAAATTAAAACTATTTGTAGTCATATGAAAAGGTGCTCCAAATCACTATTGATCAGAGAAATGCAAATTAAGACAACTCTGAGGTACCACTACACACCTGTCAGATTGGCTAAAATGACAGGAAAAGATAACGATGAATGTTGGAGGGGATGTGGGAAAACTGGGACACTGATACATTGTTGGTGGAACTGTGAACGGATCCAACCATTCCGGAGAGCAATCTGGAACTATGCTCAAAAAGTTATCAAACTAAGCAGTTTGATATGCAAAGGGTATGCATACCCTTTGACCCAGCAGTGTTTCTATTGGGCTTATATCCCAAAGATATCATAAAAGAAGGAAAGGGCCCCACATGTGCAAGAATGTTTGTGGCAGCTCTTTTTGTAGTGGCTAGAAACTGGAAACTGAATGGATGCCCATCAATTGGAGAGTGGCTGAATAAATTATGGTATATGAATGTTATGGAATATTATTGTTCTGTAAGAAACGACCAACAGGATGATTTCAGAGAGGCCTGGAGAGACTTTCATGAACTGATGCTGAGTGAAGTGAGCAGAACCAGGAGATCATTATTCATGGCAACAACAATACTATATGATGATCAGTTCTGATGGACATGACTCTCTGCAACAATGAAATGCTTCAAACCAGTTCCAATTGTTCAGTGAAGAAAGCCATATACACCCAGAGAGAGGGATGTGAAATGTGGACCACAACATATCATTTTCATGCTCTCTATTGATGTTTGCTTGCATTGTATTTCCTTTATCTGATTTTTCTTTCTTGTAGATACTATTTTTCTTGCAAACAATGGTAAGTGTGGAAATAAGTATACATATATTCGATTTGTCAAGTATTTTAACGTAATTAACATGTAGTGGATATCCTGCCATCTAGGGGAGGGGTGGGGAGTAGGGGGGAAAAATTTGTAACAAAGCTTTGTAAGGGTTAATGTTGAAGAATTACCCATACATATCTTTTGCAAATAAAAAAATATTTAAAAAAAAAGAATCTGAGATCCAATCTATTAAGGGCTACAAATATATAGACAATTTATACTATATATATATATATATATATGTACATATATACTCATTATAATTGTGGGAGGAAGGATACTATCAGGTGATGAGGAAGGGGAAGGAAATCAAGAAAGACTTGTAAATGGTGATGCTTGAATTGATTTTTAAAGTCATGGAATCTAAGAGGCAGAGACAAGGAATTGGTGAATTCCAGGCATGGGGGGGGGGGGCAGTGCCCAAACCAAGATGGAAGTACAAAGACGGAAGATGATATAAATGCAGAGCAGAAAATAGGCCAGTTTTTTGGAGGACAAAACGAGTGGGGGAGGAATTGTTGCATATAATATATAAGATTTGAAAGGTAGAAATTGTGCCCAGCGATAAGCTTTAAATGCTAACTGAAGTAGTGGATATTTGATCCTAGACTCTTCGAGGTTATAAGTGGCCACTGCACTTACTTAGTAGAGGAAGTGGCAAAGTTAAACCTTTAGAGCAATCACTTTGGCAGCTGTGTGGACCATAGTTTGGAATGGAGAAAGATTTGAGGCAGGAAGATCAAACAGGAGACTGTTAGAAAAATCCAGCTTGGACTGGATTGGTAGCTAGCTATGTGATTGCAGCAGAGGGGATTTATTAGAGAGATGCTGTAGAGTTATAGAAATGACAAGATTTGGCAACTGATTGAATGGAATTCTCAGTGAAAAGAAATAGTGAGTTAGTATCTGTCTCACATTCTTGGACCACTCTCTCCTTACCTCCATCTCATAGAGTTTCTCTCTTCGTTTAGTACTGTTCAAACACAACCATTTTGGAAAACACACTAGAATAATGTAAATAAAGTGGCTGAATTTTTTGACTCAGAAATTTCACTCCAAAGTTTATATCCCAAGAAGGCCACTGATAAAAAGAAATTCTCCACACCCACCAAAAAAATAAATGGTAGCACTTTTTGTGATAGAACCAAAGCAGATGCCCACTAATTGAGAAATAGCTAAACAAATCTTAGTACATGACTGCACTGTAAGAAATGATGAGTGTGGGGCAGTTAGGTGGGGGCAGTGAATAGAGTCCAGTCCTGAAGTCAGGAGGACCTGAATTCAAATCTGGCCTCAGACACTTAACATTTCCTGGCTGGGTGACCCTGGACAAGTCACTTAAACCTTTGCTTCAGCCAAAAAAAAAAAAAAAAAAAAAAGATGAATGTAATCAATATAGAGAAGCATGAAAAGATCTATATGAACTGATGCTGAGTGAAGAAAGCAAGATCAACATAAACAATATACTCAATAATTACAACAATGTAAATGGAGAAACAACCACAAAAAAAATGAAAAGTGAATGTTGCAAGTTTATAAAGAACAAATATGGTTCAAAAAAAGACATGAGAAGACAGCTCTACTCTTTGGGTAGGCACCTCTATTTATTGGGGAGGTGGAAAATCCATAAGTGTTGTAATTTGCATATATTTTCAGGGTTTTTTTTGAAGTATTATATTGAAATTTTTTCTCCTTTCCCTTTTTTTCCTTAAAAAATTTTTTTTTTAATATCTTGATTAACTCTTTGGGAAGAGAACAGAAAAGGATACTAATTATAATGATATTTTTTAAAGACATCAATAAAAATTTATTTTTAAAATGAATTTTTAAAAAGACAGCTCAAGTGCCATCTGTTGCATGAAGTGTTTCCTGATCCTTGCAACTGTTAGTGCCCTTCCTCTCAAAAAGCCTTTAATCACTGTTTTATATATTTATATTGGTATATATATGCATATGCTGTGTATGTATTTATATGTACTTGTTATTAGGTTTTCAGCAGGATTCTTCGTTCTTGGTACTGGTACCTCCAGCACTTAGCACAGTGCCTGGCACGAAGGATTAAGAAATGCTTGTTTGGAGGTGTTCACTCCAGGGGTAGAACTGGGCTTTCTGATAACTTCTCCCGGTGTCTCGAAATCCTTCCTCACCTAAGAAAGTGCCAGGATCGGGGATGAAACTCGTTCACAGGATCAGCTCTGACATGGCTGGTAAAAGTGTGTCTATATAGTATTGTGACTATATTTATGCACACTTGGGAATCTGGGGTTTGCATGCTTTTTTGTGCTTCTGTGCATGTCACTGTGGGTGTCCCTATGTGTGTGACCATAGTGTAGTGTTCGTTTGTATGCATGTGTCAGGACAGGGGCTCCCTGTGGTGTGTGGGGGTGGGGTGGGGGGTGGAAGGGTGGTAAGCAACCGCCTCCCTCCCTCTCTTCCCTTCCCCTCCCCCAATCGCTGCTCCCATCTGGCCTTGATCAGCCAGTCCTTGGGGAGGGAGCCGCGGTTTCGGATACAGGAAAATGTTCCAGGAAGCGGCCACTGTGCTAGGCCTGGCTCTGGCTCTCTCAGCGGAAACTGTTCCATGAGGGGGGTTGGGGGGTGTAAGAGGGGAACTGAGATAGGATTGAGTGGGGAAGAGGTGGTTCCCAGTTACCCTCCCCAGAAATAAAGCAGGGGAATCCCAAGGGCTTCACAGTTCAGCTTGGTACTAGAATACCTGGGACTAGTTCACCCACTGCAAGAAACCCAATCCTATAATAAGTCTCTTCCTGTCAAGTTTTAGGGACCGGGGTCTGGGACCCTGAGGTCCAGCTCTTGGCACTGGCTTGTACCTCTAAACTGTAATTCGGGGACACCTGGATCGTGCCTAGCTGGTGGTTTGGTGGTATGGGATGGAGAGGCTACAGGGTCCCTTTCCTTGAGTCCTCTCCTTAGCCCAGGCTAAACCTCCCTCCTACCCCCCCCCTCCACTAACTGAGGGGGCTTTGAAGCCGGCATCCAGGCCTGGGAGGGCTGCCTAATTGGGATAATGGAGGTTAATAGGGCGCCTGAGGGGAGTGGCCACGCTCCTAGATCAAAGGGGCCAGCCTCCTCCCAACCACCACAGCTGGAGGTCACTGCTGGGGGGAGGGGAGGAGGGAGCGGCTACTGGACAGCCAGCAGGGGATACTCTCTACTGCCGGGCTACATGTACCCTAAAATCTCT
>JAJPUD010010603.1:29112-60608 GCA_023553655.1 Myrmecobius fasciatus | reverse complement strand
TGACCACCTCCCACCAATAGTCCTCCCCCCTTTAGAGTCCCTCCCTACCCTTTATACCTTTCCCCTAATCCTTCTATTAGTTTATCCCTTTCCTTTTCTCCTTTCCCTCCCACCTTCCCACAAGGAGGGTCAGGCCTTTCTTTGAAGCCAATTGTGTCTGATATACTCTCTTAGAGTCCAATCTAATGAGAGTAAGGTTTACACAATACTCATCACCCTCCCTTCTTTCCCTCAATTATATTAGATCTTCTATGTCTCTTTATGAGATTTTGCCTTATTTTACCTCCTTTATTTTTACTTTATTTTGCCTCCTTCCCCCCCTTTTCTTTTTCAGTATGATATCCCTTCCACCTCTAATTTCTTTTCCATTATTATCAAAGAAAAATCAAATTATGCTGCCATTCTTTAAGTATACCTATAGTAGAAATATAGTTCTCAAGTGTTCCTTTTTACCATTTTATGCTTCTCTTGAGTTCTCTATTTAGAGGTCAAATTTTGTGTTCAGATCAGGTCTTTTCATTAGAAATAGGTGAAATTCTCCTGTATCATTGAATGACCATCTTCTTCCCTGGAAGATGATGCTCATTCTAGCTGGATAACTTATTCTTGGCTGTAATCCAAATTCTTTTGCCTTTCAAAATATCTGATTCCAGGCCCTTCGATCCTTTAATGTGGAAGCTGACAGATCTTGTATAATTCTAATTACAGTTCCTCGGTATTTGAACTGTTTCTTTCTAGCTGCTTGCAATATCTTTTCCTTGGTGCAATAGTCCTGAAATTTGGCCACGATATTCCTTGGGGTTTTAATTTTGGGGTCTCTTTCAGGAGGTGATCGGTGAATTCTTTCAATGCCAATTTTGCCTTCTGATTCTAAAACATCAGGGCAATTCTCTTTCATGATTTCCTGGAAGAAAAAAAAATGATTTCCTGGAAGATAGCATCCAGGTTCTTTTTTTCATCGTGGCTTTCAGGGAGTCTGATAATCCTTAGTTTGTCTCTCCTGAATCTATTTTCCAAGTCAGTGGTTTTTCCTAGGAGATATTTCATATTTTCTTCTATTTTTTCATTTTTTTGTTTTTGTTTGACTGATTCTTGAAGTCTTGAGTCATTTACTTCTATTTGTTCAATTTTAATTTTAAAGTATTATTTCCTTCAGTTATTTTTTTTAGCTCCTTTTGTAGCTGGCCAATTAAATTTCTTGATTCAATGCATTTTTTTCCATTTTGCCAATTTTGTTTGTCAGTGAATTTTTGTATTTTTCCAATTCACCGATTTTGTTTTTCAGTGAATTGTTTTCTTTTTCCAATTTGCCAGTCCTATTTTCCAGTTTTTGATATTTCTGTTGCTCTGATCTCAATTTATTTCCCCATTCTTCTAGCTCTCTTTTGAGATTCTTAATGCAATCTTCCAGGTAAGCCTTCTGGAAGGGAGACCAACTTAAATCCTCCTTTGTGGCTTCCTCTGGGATTGTTTTCAGGATCTCAGGATCTGGGGACTGTTCTGTTTTTTCTCCGTAGAAGCTGTCTATGGTGAGAGCTCTCTTCTGCTTCTTGCTCATGATTTTGAGCTGAGGTATCAGTCACCAGCAGGGAATACTGCAGCAGTTTTTATTTGCCCTGGAGCAGTTTGCCGAGTTGACTTCCGGTCTGAGGCTGGTCGGGCTAGATCTGCACTAGGACCACGTTTTCAGCTGCGCTAAATCCACCCTTTACCAAAGGCAGATCTGCCAAAGCACCTGCCTGCAAGCAGAGCAAAGTGGCCCAGGCGTCTCCCAGGGGCTTCCTGGGTGCCTAAAATCCGCCCCTCTATTGCAGCCCTGACTTCAGCCCCGGGGGCGCTGGCATCTGATCGGGACCAGAGGCCGATTTCCCCTGAGGCTAACCTTCTCCGGAGTTTTTTCAAAATAGATTGTTGTTAGAAGTTCTTTGTAGTCCATGTGTTTGGTGGAGCCCTCACTCAAGAACCAGTTCGGAAGCTCAACTTGTCTGGGTCTGAGAGAAGATCTCAGGAGCTCACAGAGAACATTGTCTGCAGTTCGCCATCTTGGCTCTGCCCCCCTCCATTTCTTGTTTGAGGTAGACACACATGATTTCACAGATGCCTTATGTCTAAAGCTTCCCTAACCATTAAAAAAAAATAATTTTCAAAAGAAGAAATGAAAGCTATAGGTAGTCATCTAAAAATTTGTTCAGAATAACTAATAATCAGATAAATGCCTACAAAAAGAACTATGAGATTTAATTTCCGTACTATCAAATTGGCAAAAATGATAAAAAATCTGGGAAATTTAATGTTGGAGGGACTATTGAAAGACTATCAATTTTGATGAATCATTCTGATAAACAATTAAGAATGAAAGTTTATTACATTATTCATACCCTTTGATCTAGTTATATCATTAAGTCAGAATATGCTGACACACAGAAAAGATTCATATATACAAAAACATTCGTAGCAAGATTAATTACAGTAACAAAAGCTGAGAATATCTGCACTTCACAATTGGAAAATGGTTGAACAAAATGTGGTGTATATAAATATAGCCCATATAAATATACTGAAATAGTACTTTCCTTAGCTGTTTTCAGAGGAGGTGATGGGGTAATTTGTCTACATTGGGATTAGTGAAATGTCCATTTTCTATATAATTTATATCTAAATAAAGGAATAAATAATTTAAGTAAATAAATGATACATGAAAAACAAGTTAAAAAGTCTAAAAATTAATGTACCATATTTATTTTAATCCCTAAAAACTAATATTCTAGAATTTAAGGTACACTAAAGATTGTTCATGTTAGGGAAACAAAAAATACTCATAAATAGCTAAAGAAATAACAGCCTTTTGGAAGGATTCTGACCATTACTTTAGTGTTCATCAATTTACATCATAATATTAAGCTTTGCTTTATTATTTTTATTTTTTATGAATGTAATCACCATTTTCTTTTTTTAACCTATAACTGAGCCATTGTACTCTTCACAGTTTTTATGGTGAAATATTATACTAATTTTATAGCAAATTCTGGAAATCCATTCTCTTTTAGCATCCATCCTTGTTTTCCCTTTATTACAAAATTATACTTACAAATAACATCATCTGAAGAAAGTAATATAAAATAGCAAGAATAATATACCATATTTTCAGGTTTATAGAGTGAACAATTAATTTCCAGGAAAATTCTATTGTACTTACATGTTTTCCATGAGAAAGGTTCCTAACAGCTCATTAAGGAGCATGAATTAGAGACAGAACTGACATAATAGAACAATAAAAATTATGCTTTTTTTTTCCAAGAGCGTCATTTAATAATTTAACTGATAAGATGAGATGCACCCAGTTTGGAGCATTAAAACCATTCCCATGGAATATGTGTGAGAGAAACACCCCACTTATAATTCATTAACCAAATACAGTTATTATTACTTAGATATACCATGCATATATTGCGCATATTAAGGTTCCCAAATCCGTATGTTTTTGCCTATATTATTACCTTTTCCTGAAATCCCCCTACCTTTGTCTGTTGAAATACAGACTGTGTCAATCCCATTTCAAATGCTACCTCTTCTGCATTTAAATTTTTTATTTTGAAATTAAACATCAAAAAGAGCATTTCTTTATGCACAGAAGAAAAACTAAACAAAAAATAATTGTATATGAAGCCATGACTGTCCATTTTATACCTCTTATTTTTAAGGAATATATTAAATACATACTTTTCTTTCTTTAAAAAAATATGGATAGATATAGTTTATACATTGCCAAAATTCTCCAATCAGTGTTTCCCATAACCCTCTCAGAGAACTATCACTAATAACAAAGAATTTTTTGGGGGGGAAGAGGGAAAGTCAGCAAAAATTAATATGTTAAAAAAAGTTTTAAAAAATGCAATGTTGCAACACCCATAGACTTCTCATCTTTATGTAAACATAGAAGGAAGTATCTTGTCAATCTTGTTTTAGACTAAGCTTTTTTCTTGTAATTTTGCATTAGTTATTTTCAGTTATCTTATGATTCTCTTGATTTAAATTGCTATTGTTTTCTTGATTTTGCTTTCTTTGCATTGCCTTAGTTTATGCAAATATTTCCATGTTTCTCTATATTTTCTTATTTACCACTTCTTAGTTTGCAGTGAAGTTCCTTGTATCACAGTTTATTTAACCATCCCACAAAACATGGGTATTTGTTTTGTATCCAGTTCTCTGCTACCCCAAGAAGTGCTACTATAAATATTGACCTCCTTGGTTATATACCTACAAATGGAATACCTGGGAAAAATGTGTGGATATATTCCCCACTGTACTTGCATGATTCCAAAATGCTTTCCAAAATGATTGTAGCTACAGAAACATTGCATTTAGTGCCTACCTTTCCACAGTTCTTCCAACATTGACTATTCCCATCTTTTGTCACCTTTTTCATTTTCTGTTTTTTTTTTCTGATTATCAGGTAACAGTCCAATATTGTTTAGATTTACATTTCTTTGAATGCAGATAACATTTTTCATCCTAAGTCTATTGGAATTGTCTTGGATCACTGTATTGCTTAGAAGACCTAAGTCCATCACAGTTGATCATCACATAATCTTGTTGTGTACATTGTTCTTCTGCTTCAGAATTCTACTTTAACAGAGTTAAAAGTCAAGTAATAGGCTGGGAAAAGGAACAAACAGAAAAACAAAGTCTTACTATAAAAAGTTACTTTAAAATTAGGGCTTGACCCACACCTAACATCACATACCAAGAGAAGATCTAAATGGGTTCATGATCTGGCTATAAGGAGTGATATTACAAGGAAATTAGAGGAACATGGTATAGTTTACCTCTCAGACCTGTGGAGATGGAATAAATTTATGTCCAAAGAAGAACTGGAACTCTTAATTGAGCACCAGATAGATAACTTTGAGTACAGTAATTTAAAAAGTTTTCGTACAAACAAAACCAATGTAGTCAAGATTAGGAGGGAAGCAATAAATTGGGAAATCATCTTTACATTTAAGGGTTCTGATAAAGGTCTCATTTCTAAAATATATAGAGAATTGTCTCATATTTATAAGAATTCAAGCCATTCTCCAGTCGATAAATGGTCAAAGGATATGAACAGACAATTTTCAGAGGATGAAATTAAAACTATTTGTAGTCATGTGAAAAGGTGCTCCAAATCACTATTGATCAGAGAAATGCAAATTAAGACAACTCTGAGGTACCACTACACACCTGTCAGATTGGTTAAAATGACAGAAAAAGATAATGACGAATGTTGGAGGGGATGTGGGAAGGCTGGGACACTGATGCATTGTTGGTGGAACTGTGAATGGATCCAGCCATTCTGGAGAGCAATTTGGAACTATGTTCAAAAAGTTATCAAACTGTGCATACCCTTTGACCCAGCAGTGTTTCTATTGGGCTTCTATCCCAAAGAAATCACAAAGGAAGGAAAGGGCCCCACATGTGCAAGAATGTTTGTGGCAGCCCTTTTTGTACTGGCTAGAAACTGGAAACTGAATGGATGCCCATCAATTGGAGAATGGCTGAACAAATTATGATATAGGAATGTTATGGAATATTATTGTTCTGTGAGAAACTACCAGCAGGATGGTTTCAGAGAGCCCTGGAGAGACTTGCATGAACTGATGCTGAGTGAAATGATCAGAACCAGGAGATCATTATACACGGCAAAAACAAGACTATATGATGATCAATTCTGATGGACATGGTTCTCTTCAACAATGAAATGTTTCAAACCAGTTCCAATTGTTCAGTTAAGAAAGCCATATACACTCAGAGAGAGGGATGTGAAATGTGGACCACAACATAAGATTTTCATGCTCTCTATTGATGTTTGGTTGCATTGGGTTTCCTTTCTCGATTTTTCTTTCTTGTAGATACTATTTTTCGTGTACAAAAATGATAAGTGTGGAAATATGTATACATATATTCGATTTGTGAAGTATTTTAACATGGTTGACATGTAGTGGATTTCCTGCCATCTAGGGGAGGGGTGGGGAGTAGGGGGGAAGGAGTTGTAACAGAAAGCTTTGTAAGGGTTAATGTTGAAGAATTTCCCATACATATGTTTTGCAAATAAAAAGTTTTAATAATAAAAAAATAAAATAAAAAAAGAAAGTTACTTTAATGAAGGATAATCAAAACACACACTCAAAACAAGATAAAAAAGTTAGAATTCCTACATTGCCAGCCTCCAAGAAAAATAGCAATTCATCTCAGGCCATGGAAGAGCTCAAAAAGGTTTTTGAAAATCAAGTAACAGAGGTAAGGGAAAAAATGGAATGAGAAATGAGAGTGATGCAAGAAAAAAACAAGTTAATGGCTTGTTAAAAGAGACACAAAAGTTCGCTGAAGAAAAAAATTCCTTAAAAAGTAGAATTAGCCAACTGGAAAAGGAAGGACAAAGACTCATTGAAGAAAAATTGCATAAAAATTAGAATTGAACCAATGATAGCTAATGACTTTATGAAAAATCAAGAAATAATCAAACAAAAGCAAAAGAATGAAAAAATGAAGAGAATTTGATGTATCTGTTTGGAAAAACAATTAACCTGCAAAATAGAACCAGAGGAGATAATTTTAAAACTACTAGGCTACCTGAAACCCATACTTTAAAAGAGCTAAGATAGCATCCTTTAAGATATTATCATTGAACACTGCCACAATATTCTAGAACCAGAGAGTAAAATAGAAATTGAAAGACGCCACCAATTGGCCTTGCTGTACCAGATATAAAACTATATTATAAAGCAGCAGTCATCAAAACTATTTGGTACTGGCTGAGAAATAGAGCAGTCGATCAGTGGCATAGAATAGGATATCAGGACAAGCTAGGTAATAACGTTAGCAATTTAGTGTTTGATAAACCCAAAGACCCCAGCTTTTGGGATAAGTACTCACTATTCGGCAAAAACTGCTGGGATAATTGGAAACTAGTGTGGAAGAAATTAAGGCTGGACCCACACCTAACACCACACACCAAGATAAGATCTAAATGGGTTCATGATCTAGATATAAAGAGTGATGTTATAACCAAATTAGAGGAAAATGGGATAGTTTACCTCTCAGACCTGTGGAGATGGAATAAATTTATGTCCAAAGAAGAACTGGAACTCTTAATTGAACACCAGATAGATAATTTTGATTATATTAAGTTAAAAAGTTTCTGTACTAACAAAACGAATGCAGACAAGATTAGGAGGGAAGCATCAAATTGGGAAATCATCTTTACATTTAAGGGTTCTGATAAAGGTCTCATCTCTAAAATATATAGAGAATTGTCTCACATTTATAAAAATTCAAGCCATTCTCCAACTGATAAATGGTCAAAGGATATGAACAGACAGTTTTCAAATGATGAAATTAAAACTATTTATAATCATATGAAAAGGTGCTCCAAATCACTATTGATCAGAGAAATGCAAATTAAGACAACTCTGAGGTACCATTATACACCTGTCAGATTGGATAAAATGACAGGAAATGATAATGATGAATGTTGGAGGGAATGTGGGAAGACTGGGACACTGATGCATTGTTGGTGGAGCTGTGAACAGATCCAACCATTCTGGAGAGCAATTTGGAGCTCTGCTCAAAAAGTTATCATACTGTGCATATCCTTTGACCCAGCAGTGTTTCTATTGGGCTTATATCCCAAAGAAATCATAAAAGAAGGAAAGGGCCCCACATGTGCAAGAATGTTTGTGGCAGCTCTTTTTGTGGTGGCTAGAAATTGGAAACTGAATAGATGCCCATCAATTGGAGAGTGGCTGAATAAATTATGATATATGAATGTTATGGAATATTATTGCTCTGTAAGAAACAACCAGCAGGACGATTTCAGAGAGGCCTGGAGGGACTTGCATGAACTGATGCTGAGTGAGATGAGCAGAACCAGGAGATCATGTACACGGCAACAACAGTACTATATGAGGATCAGTTCTAATGGACATGACTCTCTTCAACAATGAAATGCTTCAAACCAATTACAATTGTTCAGTGAAGAATGCCATATACACCCAGAGAGAGGGATGTGAAATGTGGACCACAACATGACATTTTCATGTTCTCTGTTGATGTTTGCTTACATTGTATTTCCTTTATCGGATTATTCTCTCTTATAGATATGATTTCTCCTGAACAAAAAAAAAAAGGATGTGTGGCAATAACTATACATATATTCGATTTAAGTATTCTAACGTAATTATCATGTAGTGGATATTCTGCTATCTAGGGGAGGGGTGGGGAGTAGGGGGGAAAATTTGTAACAGAAAGCTTTGTAAGGGTTAATGTTTAGGAATTACCCATACATATGTTTTGCAAATAAAAAGTATTAATAAAAAAAAGAAAGACGCCACCAATCATCTCTTAATAGATTCCAAAATAAAAATTCCTTGAAATATTATAGCCAAATTCCAGACCACTCAGAACACAGAAAAACTATTGTGAGTAGCAAGAAACAATCCAAGTATCATGAAGCCATAGTCAGGATAACACAAGATTTAGCAGCTTCTACATTAAAGAATTGGAGGGCTTGGAATAGTATTTTCTGGAGGGCAAAAGAGTTAGGAGTACAACCTAGAATCACTTACCCAGCAAAACTGAATATAATTCTTCAGGAGGAAAATAGAAATTCAGTGAAATAGATTTCAAGCATTCTTGATGAAAAGACCACAGCTGAACAGAAAATTTGACTTTGATATAAAAAAGTAAAGAGAAGTATAAAAAGATAAACAGAAAAGAGAAAAATAAGGGACTTAAAGTTAAATTGCTTATATTCCTGCATGGGAAGATTATATTTGTAACTCAGAAGAACTTTCTCATTACTAGGGCAGTTAGGAGTATATATATATACAGAGACTGAAAGTATAAATTGAATGTAAAGAAAAGACATCTAAAAAAAATTAAAAAGTGAGAGAAAAAAAGAGAATGGGAGAGGTACATTGAGGTACGTTATAGCACTTGAAAGCAACAAGAAAAAAAGCTTTTACTGTAGAGGGGAAGAGGTAAGAGGGAGTGAGTGAACGTTACTCCCATTAGAAGAGCTAAGTCCATCACAGTTGATCATCACATAATCTTCTTGTTGTTGTGTTCCTTTTTCTTCTGCTTCAGAATCCTACTTTAACAGAGTTAAAAGTCAAGTAATAGGCTGGGAAAAGGAGCAAACAGAAAAACAAACTCTTACCATAGAAAGTTACTTTAGTGACAAGGAACATCAAAACACACACTCAAAATAATAGATTTCAAATGGCTACAGAAATCTATCTTGCCACACAGGAAAGTAAGAGGGGAAGGGGACAAGAAAGGAGTGATAGAAGGGAGGGAAGATTGAGGAAGAGGGTAGTCAGAAGCAAAACACTTTTGAGGAATGACAGGGTGAAAGGAAAGAAAAGGTAAATTTAGTTAGCAAAACTAACTGAAAAAAATTAAAGCAAATTTCTCTGATTTAGGCTTCATTTCTTAGTCATATAGAGAACTGAATCAAATATATAAAAATAGGCATTCCACGATTGACAAACACTCAAAAGATATGAACAGTTTTCACATGATGTAATCAAAGGTATTTATAGACATATGAAAAAAAAATGCTTTAACTCAGTATGTATTGGATAAATGCATCATACCTATTAGTTTGGCTAATAAGACAGAAAAGAAAATGAAAAATGGTGGAGGGAAATGAGACATTAATGCACTTGTGGTAGGGTTGTGAACTGATTCAGATTCTGAAGAGCAATTTGGAACTATGCCCAAAGGGCTATAACACAGTACATATCCTTTCACCTAGCAATACCACTACTAGGTTCCAAAACAGATTTAAAAACAAAATGGAAAAGTGCTTACATGTACAAAAGTAATTTATAGCATTATATTTACATATAGCATTATATTTATATATAACATTATAATTTATATATTCTCTTCTGGGGACAAAGAATTGGAAATTGAGGGGTTTCCCATCAGTTAGGGAATGGCTGAACAAATTGTGATATGTGATTTTGGTGGAATATTATTGTGCTATAAAAATGATGAGCAAGATACTCTCAGAAAAGCCTGGTAAGACTTCCATGAGCTGATGCAAAGTAAAATGTACCATATACACAGTAGCAGCAATACTTTAAGATGATCAGCTGTGAACAATTTAGCTATTCTCAGCAGTTCAAGATGGCTTTGAAAGACTTGTAATAAAAAAAATGCTGTCAGAGGTTATCTAAGTGCAGACTGAAACATACTTTTTGTTAAACATTCTTTATTTTTCTTGGAGGATTTTTTGATCTGTGTTTTTTTTACAACATGACTATTATGGAAATATTTTGCATTACTACACACTGGTAGCCTATATAGAATTGCTTGCCTTTTCATTGAGGGTGGGTGTGAAGGGAGGAGGGGAGAAAATCTGGAACTCAAAGTTTTAAAAATGAATGTCAAAAATGGGTTTTACATGTAACAAGGGAAAATAAAATACTGAGTAAATGAAAAGAAAAAAAGAAAAAAATGGTTCACCTATGTGTATATTTTGTAGAGATTTTAACGTATAATGTTCTTCCTCTAAGGTATACAGGTTGGGTTTTTTTTTTTCAATTTGTTTTTTCCCTTCTAATTTTTTAACATATCAGTTTTTGTGCTTAGATTTGTTTATTTGTTGGCTTTGTAATCTTTAAATGCATGTGTGGCTAATTAACCTCTCTGTTTTAAGTATATACACACATATCTATGTATGTTTGTGTATTTATATTTCTAAAGATATAATTCCCCTTTACTTCTCACAACTGCTTTAGCAGCATCCCAGAAATCTGGATATGTTGTTTCATCATTATCAATTTTCTTTTATGTTGGTATTAATTTTATTCATTTTTAAATCTCCATATGGATCTGTTTCTTGTTTGTGGTCCCTGACTTCTCTGAAAATAAAAGGCATATATTGAAATTTCCTGTCACTTTTGTATTACTATGGTCTTGTTTTCTTGTGCATCATTTTGCTTTTTTTATTTTATTGATTTGTTTTATTCATTCACATTTAAAATTGAGTTTTGCTTTATATTTTTCTCTATTTATCTCTAATGTTAGTTTTTTTCAAGTTATCATTTTTCCTTCTTCTCCTGTAAACACACTTTGTTCCTTCAGTTACTTTACCTTAATCTTTTTTTTTAATGTGTCCCTATTCCCACTGGCTTTCTTCCCCTCTGCCTTAATCCCCTCTTATTTCTTCCCCTTTTCCCTTTGAGATTTTGCTTATTAGTTTCTTTTTCTTTTGTGCTTTCTATCTGATTATGTAATTCTTATCTCCATTTCCTTCTCAGTCAAATAGATTCTCCTTTACTTTCCTGCCTTTCAACTAGTCCTGTTCATTATTTTTTTTACTCCTTTTCAAAAAAAGTTTTATCATTCTCTTTATTATTGACCTCTTTCTGTCTACTCTAGACCCTCGTTCTTTGATGGATGAGCTCTATAATATTTGTTACGTCTCTATTCTTTTTATTCATCCTGTACTTAAAATCTCAAAGATGTCCATTCTACACATTGCTTTCTAGGTGGTTTCTGCCACTACCTTGGAGAGCTTTGCTGGGAGATTCTCCTTTTCCATTGTGCTGAAGTCTCAGAAAAATGCCATTTATTGGAGGTGACATCTCTTATCAGCCTCTTTGATATTACCAACTATCAAGATAGATTCTAACTCACTTTGTTGGATTGTTAGGGTCTATTTATGACTTTTCTGTTTCTTCATCTTCCATAATAGATGTTGGAACAGTATTAGTAGTAGTATTTTTACTTATCTGTCATGAGTATTGCAAGATAAGATGACAAAGGATCTCTTGGGATAATACTTTTTTGCTGTCTTTGAGTAAAAGATGAAACCAGTCTTGCTACTTCCTAAATTTCACTGTCCAGGGAAATTCTCTCACAGTTTTTAGTTTTAACTTTCCTGTAGCTTCAATTTTCCTTTTTTTTTTAAGAATATCAGTATTGATATTATATGGGATGTTCAGTGAAGACTAGCACCTGTAGTATGAGGGCTTGTTTAGCCCTTTTCAGGGCTTCTCATCTACTTTTGATGTCTACCTGTCACTTGTATCTCCAGGAAGTTGTAGCCTGCACAATGGCTACACCCTTGTAAGCTGTTTTGGCAGATGGGATGAACAAGGTTGAGGTAACTGACTGCCTCAAGCCTATCAGTGGGTTAGGGCAATGTCTACCCCAAAGCTGTGAAAACTTCTCCTAATGGAATGGGTGATTAAGAAAAATTTGTTCCAGTGGCTATGGAGATGGCTGAAACAGACTCTGTGGAGGGCTTAGAGCTTCTTCAGACATCAAAGATGCCAAGGTCTTCTACCAGATCCCAAGCTGTCACTAGTCATTTTGACTTTTTTCTTGCTGCTGAACTTTGATGACTTGGGAAGAGAGAGTAAGAATGATGACTTTGTGCAATTTTGCCTTCCTTAAATCCAATTCATTCACAAATAATCAACCCATTATGCCATTTGAAAATGAAGGACAAGGGGCATCTAGATGGTGCAGTGGATAGAGCACCAGTCCTGGAGTCAGGAGAACCTGAGTTCAAATCTGGTCTCAGACACTTAACACTTCCTGGCTGTGTGACCCTGGGCAAGTCACTTAATCCCAATTGCCTCAGCAAAAAAAAAGAAAGAAAAGAAAATGAAGGACAAACAATAAAAACAATCAATATTGACTTGGTTCCGTTCTAGTAGAAGGTCAATTAATTGGTTAGTTGACAGATTTCAGATTTAGAATACCTACAGTTGAGTTAATGTTTATATATGCTTTAGAAACTGTCTGATTCTTTGAGCCATCTTCATCTTTTCCATTTCAATAATGTTACCACAGAAGCAGAAGGGATTGTAGAGAATTGGAGGTTATTCTTTAAAATCGTATTTGTTTCATGGATTGGTATGGCCAAAGAATTAATCTACTGTTCAACCTACTCATGATGAATCGATCTGTTCATTGGTACTTAGATAGTTTATTCATGCAACCAGCATATAACCAGTATTTGAGGCCTTCCCAAAACAGTAGAATATATCAAAGCTTATGTTGTACATGTGTAACTTTCAAGAGCCCAAGGTCTCTTATATACCAAAATAAAGTCCTAGAGTAGGACTTTAAAAAATAGAAATAATATTTTTTCCTAGTTATATGTCAGGAATTTTTTGGCATTCATTTTTACACAATTTTGAGTTCCAAATTTTTCTTCCTCTCTTCCTCCCTACCCCTTTTCCAAAGATGTTCAGCAGTTTGAGCTAGTTTTATACCTGTGCTATCATGTAAAGCATATTTCCATATTAGTTATAATTGTGAAAGAAGAAAAAGACTAAAAGGAAAAAAACTGTGAGAAAGAATAAAATTATTGAAAAATATGCTCTAATCTGCATTTATAGTCCATCAGTTCTTATCTGGATATGGATATCATTTTCCTCCATGAGTCCTTTATACTTGTCTTAAATCATTGTGTTGCTGAGAAGAGCTGAGTCACTCATAGTTGTTCATCATAGAATGTTGCTGATATTGTGTACAATATTTTCCTAATTCTGATCATTTCATTCTTCATCAGTTTGTATAAGTATTGCCAGGTTTTTCTAAAATCTGCCTATTCATCATTTCTTATAGAACCATAGTATTCCATTACATTCATATACCACAATGTGTTCACCCATTCCCAAATTGATGGACATCCTCTCAATTTCCAATATTTTGCCATCATGAAAAAGGTTGCTATAAATCTTTCTGCAATGTAGGTCCTCTTCCTTTTTCATGATTTTGTTGGAGTACAGACTTTGTAATGGTATTGCTGGGTCAAAGGGTATGGACAGTTTGGATGCCCTTTGAGCATAGTTCCAAGTTGCTCTCCAAAATGATTGAATCAGTTTACAACCCCACCAACAGTGTATGAGTGTCCCAATTGTCCCACATCCTCTCCAACATTCATCATTTTTTTGTCATATTAGCTAATATAAGTATGAGGTATTATCTCAGAATTATTTTAATTTACTTTTCTTAATCAAAAGTGTTATTTAGAACACTTCTTCATATACCTATAGATAGTTTTGATGTCTTCATATGAAAACTGCCTGTTCATACCCTTTGACCTTTTATCAATTTGTGGGGAATGGCTTGTATTCTTATAAGTTTGACTCAGTTCTCTATATATTTGAGAAATGAGACCTTTATCAAAGAAGTTTACTGTAAACATTGTTTCCTAGCCTTCTGATTTACTTCTAATATTGGTTGCATTGGTTTTGTTTGTACAAAAGCATTTTGATTTTATATCATTAACATTATCTATTTTGCATTTTGTGATGCTCTCTGTCTCTTATTTGGTCATGAGTTCTCCCCATTGATTTGACAGGTAAGACTATTTCTTGCTCTTCTAATTTGATTATTACGTCTAAATCATGAACTCAATGTCTCGTTTAAGAATTTGAATGTTGAGGTAGCTAGATGGCACAATGAATAGAGCACTGGCCCTGGAGTCTGGAGGACCTGAGTTCAAATGTGGCCTCAAATACTTAATACTTCCTAATTATGTAACTCTGGACAAGTCAGCTAACCTCAAAGCCTCAGCAAAAAAAAAAAAAAAAACAACCAAAAAAAAAAAAAAAGAATTTGGATGTTATGACACTTGATGCATACATATTCAGTTTTGATATCAATTCATTGTCTATGCTAAAGCTTCTTAAACTTTTTCCACTTACAACCCCTTTTCATCCAAGAAAATTTTGCATTTTGTGATGCTCTCTACTGAACATGAATTCTTGACCTAGGTCAAGGCATATATATATGTGTGTGTGTGTGTGTGTATAGCTATATAAATGCAACTTATAATAAATCACAATTTCATGACTATATTCAATTACAAGACCCTATATAGGGTTGTAAACCACAGTCTAAGAAGTTGGGTCTATGATACATGTGTACCATGCATGATTAGTTTCTTTCCTTATCTCTTTTAATTGAGTCTTTTTCTGTTTTTACTTTATCAGATATCAGCATTTGCTACCCTTGCTGTATTTTACTTACACTGAAGAGTAATAGACTCTAATGGAACTCCTTACCTTTACTTTGTGTATCTTTCTGCTTCAACATATTGTAGTATTCTGGTTTTTGATGCACTCTGCTATCCATTTCCATTTTATGGAGAGTTCATTCCATTCACATTCACAGTTATTATTACTAACTGTGTTTCCCCCTTCTTCCTATTCTTTGTCCATTTTATCTTTTCACTCCTCACCAGTGTTTTGCTTTTGTCTGTCATCTGTCCCAGTCTGCCTTCCCTTCTGTCAGACATTGCCCCTGCCCTTCACAACTTTTACTTAATCTTCTGCCCTTGTACTTCCCTATTGGGTAACATAGATTTTTGTATTCAATTATTATGTATATTATTTTCTCTTTATGCCAAAATGATGAGAATAAGGTTCAAGCAATGCTCATCTTGATATCTACTGTGAGGTTTTGAACACCTCTTCACGTGAAGTAACATACACCATTTTAATCTCTCCCTTCCTTCTGTACTCATTGCAATCCTCTTTCTCATGCCTTAATTTTTTATGTCATTGCTTCAAATTTACCTCATATCTGTACTCTCTATGTATATCCTTCTAGCTGTACCATTAATGATACAATTTTTAAAGAATTACAAGTATCATTTTCCTATGTAGGGATGGAAACAGTTTAGCTCCATTGATTGTCTTATCTTTCCTTCCGTGTTTTTCTCTGTTTATGCGTCTCTTGGATCTTGGTATTGGGGGTCTTATTTTTGGTTTAGTTCTGGTCTATCCCTTATGAAAATTTGAAATGCTTCTATTTTTTGAATGACCATATTTTCCACTAATGCTTAATTTTGCCAGGTAAGTGATTTTTGATTGTAGTCCTAGTTCCTTTGCCTTCTGGAATATCAGGTTCTTTGACCTCTGGTCCTTTAAATGTTGCAGCTGCTAAATCCTGTGCAATCCTGCTTGTTACTCAGATACAAATAATTGAATTGTTTCTTTCTGGCCACTTACAGTATTTTTTTTTTGCTTGACATTGTAGAACTGAAATTTGGCTATAATGTTCTTTGAAATTTTTATTTTGGGATCTCTTTCCTTTTCTGGGATTATTTGTGGATTCTTTCAATGTCTATTTTGCCATCTGGTTCCCGGACATCAGGATAGTTTTCCTTGATAATTTCTTAAAAGGTGCTGTCTAGGTACTCCTTTTGGTTATGACTTTTGGGTAGTCCAGTGATTCTGATACTACTTCTCCTGGATCTATATTCCAGGTCAATTTTTTTCCATCAAGTATTTTACATTTTCTTCCATTTTTTTATTCTTTTGAATTTGTTGGTTGATGCTTGATGCCTCATTGAGTTATTATCTTCCACTTTCCCGATTGTGATTTTTAAAGTATTGCTTTCCTCAATTCCCTTTTCATTTGGTCAACTGTACTCTTAAGTTGTTTTTTTTCCTGTGGATTTTTTTGTCTCCTTTTTTCATTTGGTCAACTATACTCTTTAAGGAGTTGTTTTCCCTCATTGTAATGTTGTTGTATCTCCTTTTACATTTGACTAATTCTACTGTTTAAGTAGTTTTCCAAGAGGTTGACTCTTTTTTTTTCATAATTTCCTTTCTGGGCTTGAGACACCTTCCTGTTTTTCTGTTGGATTTTGCCCATTGATGCTTTGATGTAGTTTTCTTCTGACTCTGTGTCTGGATCTTCCCTGTCTCCATTAGTAACTTTCTATGGGCAGATTATGTTTTTATTGTTTTTTGCTCATCTTTCTTTTTGGCCTTTTTCCTTTCTTTTAAATTTGATCTCTGCTCCCAGGGAAGAAGGAGAATTGGCTCAGGCTTCTTGTGCTTGGGGCTGCAGGAGCTTGCTCTTTACCTGGTACTGCACTGATGTTGCCCAGAGGCCCAAGGGAGACCCTCCTGTCTGGTGCTGTGCTAAAAGACTTTCACCCCATCTCTTTATTGGTTCTGCTATTCCAGGAATTGCATTGGGGTGCTATTTTATGGTTGCCTAGAGGTTAGGATGGGAATGTTACAGTGTTTCACAGCTTATTCTCCCATTTTGAATTCTGGAAGTTGAGAGTAACATGTAATAGAGTTCCAAGTATTTACTGTATTGAATGTATGTACAAGTCTTGTTTCTCTACTAGACTGTGAGCTCCTTGGGGTGGGGCAAAAATCATATTTGTTTCATCTTTATATTCCCTACAGTACCTTATATGTCTTAGCTGCTCAGTAAATATTTGTTGAATTAATTAGACTGTAACAAATAAAAAATGCAGTATAGAGAACATTTAGAAATATGTGGATTTTAAGCAAAAGATGTTTTGGACATTCACTTTAACCCTTTTGACCCCTTTAGAACTTTTTGTAAATCATTAATATCTGTCCAAGTGACACTGATGTGATGAAATGACAGTTTTCTGTCAAGTTATGTTCCACTAAAGACAATGGAAGCCTGTTTTTCCCTTTAAGGAGTTCAGCAGTTTCTTTCTTTTAACAATGTATTTGCAACTGTAATTAAAAAATTATTGAGCCCTTTGTCAGTTAACCAAATTGATGAGCACATTTGATGGCACTGAGAAGTTGGATTTCTACTAGCTGGGCCTGCTAAGTGATCATCAGCTCAATTTAAAGGAAGAAAAATAGGCAGCAAGTGAAGGAAAAGTGGGAAATAAGTGTAGATGCTATTGTGTCATTAGGAATCATGAATTTAATGCAATAATTTAACTGAGCATCTGAAAAAATTTCAGACATATTTTTGAAGGACTGTGCATACAAGCACTGTTTGTATAAGAATCAAAATTATTTGGTATGGTGCACTGTGGGAAGGAAAACCTTTCTTGTTATACTGGTTACCTATGGAGTTGAAAAGCTATCATTAATGACAGTTTTTTAGTCATTTACTTTAGTCTTGTTAATACTTATTATTTTTCTGATTTCTTGTGAAATATCATTTCAGAGATTTTTTTCTTTCTTTTTTTTTTTGCTTTTTGCTGAGGCAATTGGGGTTAAGTGACTTGCCCAGGGTCACACAGCTAAGGTTAAGTGTCTGAGACCAGATTTGAACTCAGGTCCTCCTGACTTCAGGGCTGGTGCTCTAACCACTTTTCTTTCTTTTTTTAAGCAATCAGAAATTATTCAGTGAAAGGAAAAAAGATGCTTCTAGGGATTCCACAACATTTTTTCCAGTTTGCACCTTTTTTATGGTTTGACTTTCTCTGTTCTACATACAAAGATTGAGTTAGTGACTGGGCCTTAGTAGTTAGAATGAGGTTCGCAATTCACTTTCTTTCTTGATCCTTGGGTAGCTTGCAGCATACATTTGTGAGCAGGTTTTTGCAATGGGTACCTCTGGAATGGAGGGGGATGTAATTGGCCCATGACCTTGATGCAGGGACAGACTCATATTCAAATGTGCCTTGGTATTTTAAGACACTTAAGAGACAGTGTCACATGGTACCCCAAGTGATACAGTTGGAGTCAGTATACCTAAATTCAAATTCTGCTTCTGATGCTGCCTAACTCTGTGACTATAAGAACTCATTGGACTGCTCTGAACCCTAGGCAACTTTTTAATATTTTCATTTGTACATGTATTTCCCACAATAAAATCACAGTTTCTTCCTGTGTTCTTTTACAATATATCTAACAAGCTGAGCCCCAATTTATTGAATCCAATAAATTTATAATTCTGATTATATCTCACAAAACTTCAATTATTTGCTGTGTGATATTGGATGACTCTCTTAACCTCTCTGAGTTTCCTAATTTCTATCATTTAATTAGAGAAAGAACAACCCAAGCAGAAGATTACCCTTTTTGCCTAATTAACAAAACTTAGTAGTCCCAGGTTCCCAGGGGATAGGTCATTCTTTGGCATACTTCATGGTGACTGGTTCAGCCCGCTTTGATTAATTCACACTCTGTTCTGACTAACCAAGCGTAGACTTCTTCCTCTAGCAAGAGCAGGCTATCTTAACCTGGAATCCATGGACACCCTGCCCATCCTCCAAGGATCCAAAAATGCAAGAGGACCTTGTGAACCTCGATGGGGAAAATTGGACTTCTATTTTCACTAACCTCTAACTGAAAGTTAGCATTTCCTTCCCTTATAATTTTTTTAAACTTGACTCTTAGAAGGGATCCATAGGCTTTTCTACAGGACCAAAGGAGAGGGAGAACCATGACAAAAAATGCTACCGAGTCCCTGAAAGACTACATTTATTTTTTTTATTAAAGCTTTTTATTTACAAAACATATGCAAGGGTAATTTTTCAACACTGACTCTTGCAAAGCTTTCTGTTACAAATTTTCCTCTCCTTCCCCCCATCCCCTCTTCTAGATGGTAGGTGGTCTAATACATGTTAATTGTATTAAAATATATGTTAAATTCAATATATGTATACATATTAATACAGTTATCTTGTTGCACAAGAAAAATTGGATCAAGAAAAAGAAAAGTGAGAAAGAAAATGAAATTCTATCAAACAACAACAAAGAGAGTGAAAATGCCATGTTGTGGTACACACTCAGTTCCCATAGGCGTCTCCCTGTGTGTTTATGGCCTTCTTCATCACTGAACAATTGGAACTGGTTTGAGACATTTCTTTGTTGCAGAGAGCCATGTCCATCACAATTGATCATCATATAGTATTGTTGTTGCCCTGTATAATGATCTGCTGGTTCTGCTCATTTTGCTCAGCATCAGTTCATGTAAGTCTCTCCAGGCCTCTCTGAAATCATCCTGCTGGTTGTGAAAGACTACATTTAAATGAACTAACCTAAGATAGATCAAAACTCAGTTTCCTTGAACCTTTGAATAATACCTTATTATCATTTGAATGACTAATCCTACAGTTCAGAGAGAGAAGACATAAGTATAATAGTAATGTTACAATAGCTTTATATCTGTTTTCTCATTAGCTCCTCTTACTCCCCTAATTGTCATCTTCCCTTTTAGAATAAGCTACTTGAGGGCCCGGTTTGTCTTGATTGTTTATATTTGTATTTTGGGGCTTAGCAAAGTGCTTAGCACAGAACCAGTGCATAATAAATGAATTTTCATTCATCCATCTATGGTTCTATCCACCTACATGTGTGTGTGTTTACTTACATATACACACACATTCATTCATGCATGCAAACTATGTGTATTAGTCAATTAAATTCAATAAGCATTTAGTGAGTCCCCATTATTTTCTAGGCTTTATACCCAAGATTGGAGATAACACAGACCTAAATGGATATAAGGACTCAACTTGAAAGAGTCTTTCACCTCAAAGAGCTTACATTTTCTTGAGTTGGAGAAAGGGGGAGAATATTGGATCAAAAAAGTAAATCTAAAACATAGAATAGAATAACAACTATAAAGTGATTTTCAGAAGATGAGAGAGGACTAAAAATTAGGAGGATTGAGAATGACTTTTTGTGGAAGGTAGATCCTGAGTTGTGTGAGCTTTGAAGGGAGCCTGGGATACTGAGGAGGAAGGAGAGAATTCCAGGCATGAAGCATAGGCAGTGCAAAAGTACAGGAATAGGAGATAGGCCACATAGAAGTAATAGCAAGTAAGTCACTTTGGCTGTTAAGTGTTTAAGGGAAAATAGTACACACAAGCTTGGACTTCAGCTAGCACTTACCGTTATTTCAGGAACCTCATTCCTAAATTCTAGATATTCTTCATATCTCTAGTTCTTAATTTCATGATAATCTTCCACTATATTATAATTAATTTATTTAAAAATTCTCCAATTTTTAAATATGTAAGACATTTCTTGGCCTTTTTGTTATTATAGATATCAATGCTATGAAAATCTTTGAACAGGTAGTTCTGTTTATCGTTTTTAGCACTTTCACTTTTGATATCACTTAAAGAGGAAACATTGTATATCCTATACTATCCTAAAGAAATTTCTTGGGAGGAGGGAGGGGGATGCAGTTATACTTGTGTTGTAAAAATATTTTGATGTGAGGTAAATTAGAAAGGGAAGTGAATGGAGGCAGATCAATTGATGAAGCGTTTGCAAATGTTCAGGGGAAGATAGTGAAGGTCTGGCTTAAGTAGTTGTATGTATGACTAGAAAGAAGAAAATGGTCATTAGAAGCACTGTGGGGTCCAAATTGGCTGGTTTCTTAGTTATGAAGGAGGACAGGCAGGGCTACAAAATCTCTTTGTTTAGAAAGATGAGTGATTGGGTTGGATTTAAACAGAAGATTCAGGAGGCTCACATATACCTAACTTGGTTAATTGGCTAAGGATGAAAAATAGGAAAAAAAATTGAATGTGCAAATATCACAAAATCTTAGAATCTTTACATTGGAAATCATGCTCATGTCCAGCTAATCCATCACTGAAAAGAATAAGCACTTGTTCTCCTGCATCTCAGACAAGACTGAAAATGAAAAGTGCTAGCAAGTAATAACTAATTACCTGCTGCCTTCTTTCCTCCTCGCTTTTAAGGACATGGTATAGTAAGTTATGTTTGCATTCATCTTCTTGGGAAATTAAATACATAAGTTAATTTACTCGCTTTTACAGCAGAACCATATTATGTAGAGTTTCAAACAATAGCCACTCCTAAAAGCTTTTATTCTTTCTGTAGGTTAACTTGTTTCAAAATAAGTTATACTTTTGAGAATGCCTACTGTACTGATAAACTCTCCATGATGTATTTCCAAGAGAAAATGGAGTAATTTAAATGATATAGTTTCTTCCCCAAGAAGATGTTACACTACAGTGCATTTTAATGTAACATATGCCTAACAGATTTGCTGAAAACTTCATGAGCCCAAATGAGCCTTTGTTTTATCTCTTCTTTTGGGTAAGTAATAATAATAACTCACATGTATACAGTACTTAAGGATTTACAAAGAGCTTTCTTCCAAACAGACCCGGGACGTATGTACTGAGTGTACCTCATGGATCTATAATATCAGTGAAGTGGATATGACCTTCAGTGATTTAAATCCTATCTCATTTGTAGGCTTTGCCATTCCTGGTGACTCTTTTCCATGTCCTATCCTAACGTTGCCCTGGAGGTTACACTAATATGTTTGAAGTCTTTCTTTTTTTTTTTTTTTTTTTTGCTAATATTGATCAGATCACGTAGTCCTCTTTCTTGCCTTGTGACCAGTCTATTTTCTTTTGTGATCATACTTTTCATTGATAATATCATTTATACCATTTTTTCATAGTTTATTGCTTGTAATTTGTTATCTTGGAATATTTTTGCCCTTTCACACCCACTATAAAGCTTTCTATTTTCCTCTGAGTAACAGTAATTTTTAATTCTTCAGACCTGTAGTATCTGATGATTCAAAGCCATACAACACTGGTTTAATATTGGTCTTAAAAAGATGCCTTGTTAGGGGCAGCTAGGTGGCGCAGTGGATAGAGCAATCCACCCTGAAGTCAGGAAGACCTGAGTCCAAATCTGGCCTCAGGTGCTTAACATGTCCTAGCTGTGTGACCTTGGGCAAGTCACTTAACCCCAATTGCCTCAGCCAAAAAAAAAAAAAGATACCTTGTTTTGGGGAAAAACTTGAAGTGATTAAAAATTTTTGCATTTTCCTGATGATGAGTTTTTCCTTTCCTATGCTTACTTCTGTCCAATGTATTGATTTTAGGTATACAGATGGACACATGCTATGTAGGTTGTATAGCTAATTTTATTTCATAGTCTGGACAATAGGCACTCTTCATTCATCTAGTTTTCCCTGTGTGGATATTTAGGCCACATTCTTTTACAAGATCATGGATCTCATCCAGGAAGCCCTGTAGTATTTCAGGGCTTGTTGCAGTTGGCACAATGCCATCTGTCAACAAGAATATCTGGAGGACTTTCCCATCTTATAGGGCATGTCTCTTCAACTTGAACTCTTTGTAGGATCTCCTCTGTAACAGTAGTGATTATCTCTAGTGAGGATATATCTCCCTGTTTTTGCCTTGCCTGATAACCAATCATCAGATATTTTTAAAAAATAAAGTTATCTGTTATACCTCTCAAAGATTCTCGTATAATTTTGATGCTTGTGTAAGTGCTCTTTCAAGGCTTGTGATGACATCAAAGACCCCAGGAGTTTCATTTTGTCCCAGCTTAGGAAGAAAGTATGCTAACTGAAGATCACAGTTGGAGCATAGGATTTGTCCCAGTGCAGCAGAAGATTTTGAGAACAAGAAGACCATGAGGAAAATAGCCATAAAAACCCTGGGAAGAGAGGCTATTTGAAGCTTTGAAGGAAAACTGCTACATATAAATAGATTGTTATATGGCTGTGAGACATGCCTTCTTAGAGAGCTTTTCAGGTAGCTTTTTGCTCTACTAAATCAAATGCTTCCTTGTAGTAAAAAAACAAACAAACAAACAAATATGCTCAGTAGGAACTTTTATTCCTGTTCCTCCAAAAAATTTTATTTTATTATTTTTATGATTAACAAATATTAATATTATTTCATTCCAATTCCCTCTTTTACATGATTAAAAAAAAGAAAAACCTCATAACAGATACATATAATCAAACAAGACAAATTCCCATATAGGGATTGTCCACAACTGAATTTCTCATTTGGCATTTTAATTCTATAACTTATTTGACATGAGCTGGCTAGCATTGCTCAGTCTCTTGGAATCATGGATTGTTATTACAGCAATTAGAGTTGTAAAGTCTATCTGAAAAAAATGTTTTTTCTTTATGATATTATTGTATAAATCATTTTGCTAGTTTTACTGCACTCTAAATCAGTTCAAAAATGTCTTCTCAGTTTAGTTTGAAATTGTCCATTTTCTCATTTCTTATGGAACAATAACTTCCACTGTGACCATGTCACTTTCCCATTTGATAAAATCCAATTACTGCCTATTACCTTCAGATCTCTGTTAGTCTTTTGGATTTAGGTCTTTCCTTCATTACCCAATCAAACCTACCTATCTATGTTGGTTTTTCACATTATTCTCCCTTCTTCTCACTCTATACTCTGTGATCTAACCAGACTGGCCCTTTTGCCATTCCTTGAACACAACACGTCATCTCCTATCTTTGTGGCTTTGCACCAACTGTCTTCTATACATTCCCTTATTTCTGCCTTTTCAATTCTTTTTCCTTCAAAACTCAGCCTGATGATCACTTTCTGTGTGAAGCTTTTTCTGGTGTCCCAAATACTAATATCCTCTCAATTACTGTGTATTTTTGTGGTATATATTTTGTATCTCATCTTTGTACATTTTTCCTTCTAGTAGAATGTGAGCAAGGACTATTTTCCTTTTGTCTTAGAATCAATCATTCCTGATCCAGCCATTCTGGAGAACAATTTGGAACTATGTCTAAAGAGCTCTATAAAAATGGGCATATCCTTTGATCCAGCAGTGTCAATAATGAGTCTGTAGCCCTAAGAAATCATGAAAAAGGGGAAAGAATTCCCATGTGCAAAAATGTTTATAATAACTCTTTTTTGTGTTGCCAAGAAATTGGAAATTGAGTGGATGCTCATCAATTGGGGAATGGCATCCAGATAGAGAACTATGGAGATTGAATGCAGATCGAAGCATACTATATTCACCTTTTTTTGCGTATTGTTATTTTTTCTTTCTTGTGGTTTTATCCTTTTGTTTTGATTTTTCTTTAACAACATGACTAACCTGGAAATATGTACATATATAACCTATATTAGATTACTTTCTGTCTTGTGGAGGGTAACGGAATGAAGAGAGGGAGAACAAATCAGAACTCAAAATCTTACAAAATTGAATGTTGAAAACTCTCTTTACATGTAATTGGAAAAATACTATTAAGTGAAAAAAATGATTAATTTAAATATATAGGTGTATATATATATGTGTGTGTGTGTGTGTGTGTGTGTGTATACACACACACACACACACACATATTTTCTAGACAAGCACCTGACATACAGAAGGCTCTTCATAAGTTGTTATTGATGAAAGTTAGTGGGGTGTGTGTGTGTATCCATATCTAATTTATATTTATATCCATATCTATATCTTCCTCACCTAGTATCAGCTTTACATTCAAGTCACTAGGCACTGTAACGTATGTTGATTTAATTTGGAAGGTCCAAATGAGATCTTTGTAAGGTTTTCATTTCTTCATCTTCACTAGCTAGCTATATGTGCTATCTATGAGATGTGCATCTCATAGAAGATACAATTATTTTCATGGCGATATTTTTGCAATTATTTTTCATGGTCACTTCAACAGGAGGTGACCAGATTTCATTTCTGATGGTGCTGAAAAGTTTACCTTATGTACACTCCAACAATGATCTGAAAAGGTACGATATTGAATAATGATTAAGAAAACCAAAGAAAACTTCAGTAAGCACCGTCATCCAATCTGGGACTCCACAACAATAACAAAATGAAAGAAAAAAAATTATGTGCTTGCTTTGTCTAAGGTGCTATTAAGACTTCCAGAATAGTAGTCAATTAGAAGCCACAAGTACTAGAAAGCATCACAAAAGGCACAAAAAAGAGCTCAGAATAAAGGAATATATGCCTACATCATTACCAAAACCTGGAACAGACAAATGACAGGGGACATTGAAGCCTGCCAGTACATTAAGCACAGATACATCAGGAACTAAGAAAATAGAGATAAGACCTAAACAGGACCTGATTGCCTAATCCAAGAGTATAAGCAGAGACTGGCCATGATACAAAAAGTCAAATTAGGAAATGAGGTGAAAGAGATGAGTCAACATAAGGGGACAGCAAATACTACCATTCACTTTGTTAGTCAGTGAATTCACATTTGTTAAGTGTTTCCTGTGTGCCACATGCTGTGCTAAATCTTGGAGGTGCAAAGAGAGGCAAAAACTTTATATAGCATATGTTCTGTTGAGGGAAAAGAGCATTCAAATTACTAGATACATACACAATACATATAAGGTACATTAGAGGTAATTTCAGAGGGAAGGCATTTCTGTTGAGAGGGACCAATAAAAGCTCTTGCAGATGGAATTTTGACTGAAACCTGAAGTAATAGAGGAAAGCCAAGAAAAGAAATGAGCAAAATTTAGTAAAAATTAAGTAGGAAATATTGAGAGTACCACACACAAGAGGTAGCCCCAGAAGATGAGCTGCTCCACAACAATTATAAGAAGATCCTCAAAGTCTTTTTTAAAAAAGACTTAAGGATTACTAGAGTACTAGAAAAATTAAGGAAGATATTTAAATGATGAAATTAAAATTGAAATAACAACTGGAGTAAAGAATTTTTTAGAGAAGGAATTGATTAGAACCATAGATGGAAATCTTTAATTAGTAAACTCTAAAAAAATTAGAATAGATTAAATAGAACAGAATGATTGGGTATTTAAAAAAATTTAGAACAAAAATAAAATGAGTATTGAAAAAAGTAGAGAAAAATGTAGAGTATCTATTATCAAATTATTAAAAATTAACTGAACTAGAAACTGGTTAAGGGGATATAATTTGGGAATCATCAGACTCCTTGGATAACATATTTCAAAAATTATAAATGATAATTGCCCATATTTACTAGGCCTAGTGACAAAGAAAAATAGAAACAATCTACTGGCTATATCTGGAAAGAAATCTCAGTACTTCACACCATCATATTGACAAAGTTGAAAGAAATCTTACCACTTCATGCCCATTATACAAAGATGATCAAAAAAGAAAATGTCAATTGTTGGATGAGTTGCAGGAAAATAGGAATATTAATGCACTGTTGATGTAAGTGTGAATTGATATAGTCATTATGGAAATCAATTTGGAATTATATACCTAAAGTCTTTAAACTGTTCACGCTCAACTAAAATGCCCCACTACTTAGTCTGTGTCCTAAAGAGGTCAAAGACAAAAAGGATAGGTAGTTGGATGGATGGATGGATGGATGGGTAATTTAAATCTTTTTGTAGATGCAAAGAACCAGGACACTAAGGGGCACCCATTTATAGGAAAATGGAGAAACAAATTATGCTAATAAATGAATATTACTCTGTAAAAATATACAGTTTCTTCTTTTTATTTTTTTATTATTAAAACTTTTTATTTGCAAAACATATATATATGTAATTCTTTAACATTAACCCTTACAAAGCTTTCTGTTACAAAATTTTCCCCCTACTTCCCACCCCTCCCCTAGATGGCAGGATATACACTACATGTTAATTATGTTAAAATACTTGACAACTCGAATATATGTATACATATTTCCACACTTATCATTTTCGTGCAAGAAAAATCGTATCTACAAGGAAGAAAAATCAGAGAAAGGAAACACAATGCAAGCAAATATCGATAGAGAGCATGAAAATGTTATGTTGTGGTCCACATTTCACATCCCTCTCTCTGGGTGTATATGGCTTTCTTCACTGACCAATTGGAACTGGTTTGAAACATTTCATTGTTGAAGAGAGCCATGTCCATCAGAATTGATTATGTAATATTATTGTTGCCGTGTATAATGATCTCCTGGTTCTGCTCATTTCACTCAGCATCAGTTCATACAAGTCTCTCCAGGCCTCTCTGAAATCCTCCTGTTGGTCGTTTCTTACAGAGCAATAATATTCCATAACATTCATATACCATAATTTGTTCAGCCATTCTCCAACTGATGGCATCCATTCAGTTTCCAGTTTCTAGCCACTACACAAAGGGCTGCCACAAACATTCTTGCACATGTGGGGCCCTTTCCTTCTTTTATGATTTCTTTGGGATATAAGCCCAATAGAAACACTGCTGGGTCAAAGGGTAAAAAATAGACAGTTTCAAAGAAATGCATGCTTATATCTGTGAAGTGAGCAGAACCAGGGGAATCATTTTTACAGTAATATTGTTAAGGAAAAGGACCTTTAAAGACTTGTGGATACTGATCAATGCAATGACTAACTATAATTATAGGAATGAATTACATGATGATGAAGTAGGCTCTTCCATTCAGAGAAGAGAACCGAAGGAAGGTTAGAGAGAAGAATAGATAAAGCAAGATAATTTTAAAAGTTATGTTGAAATATACACATACATATATATGTTTTAGGTATGTGTGTTTGTGTATGTGAATGTATTATATATATATATATAATTTAAAATTATTGTCATATAATAGATATTTGAAGCCTTGTATAATTTTTTTGGTTTATTATGTATATGGAATTTTCCATTTTATTTGGTGTTTTAAATTCAGAATATTTTTATTAAACTTTTTTAATTTTCAAAAGATAGACATGGGGGGGGGCAGCTAGGTGGTGCAGTGGATAGAGCACCAGCCCTGAAGTCAGGAAGACCCGAGTTCAAATCTGGCCTCAGACACTTAACACTTCCTAGCTGTGTGACATTGGGCAAGTCACTTAACCCCAATTGCCTCAGTAAAAAAGAAAAAAAAAAGATTGGCATGGATAATTTTTCTTGTCTTTCTAGGTAGGTAGGTTTGATTGGATAAGTTTTCAACATTAACTCTTGCAAAATCCTGTGTTCTGATTCCCCCCTTTCCTCATCCCCTACCCTAGATAGCAAATAATCCAATATATGTTAAATATGGTAAAATATGTGTTAATTCCAATATATCCATATATATATATATATATACATATATATATATATATATATATACATTTCTCTTGCTACACAAGAAAAATCAAATCAAAAAGAAAAAGAAAATAAAATGCAAACAAATAACAACAAAAAGACTTAGAATACTATGTTGTGATCCACACTTAGTCCCCTCAGTCATCTCTCTGGGTTCACATGGCTCTTTTCATCACAAGGTCATTGGAACTGGCCTGAATCATTTCATTGTTGAAGAGAGCCACGTCCATCAGAATTGATCATCGTATAATCTTGCTGTTGTCGTGTATAATAATCTCTTGGTTCTGCTCATTTCACTCAGCATCAGTTCATGAAAGTCTCTCCAGGCCTCTCTGAAATCATCCTGCTGGTCATTTCTTACAGAACAATAATATTCCATAATATTCATATCCCCTAACTTATTCTCCAACTGATGGGCATCCACTTAGTTTCCAGTTTCTTGCCACTACAAAAGGGCAGCCACAAACATTTTTGCACATGTGGGTCCCTTTCCCTCCTTTACAATTCTTTGGGATAAAAACCCACTAGAAACACTGTTGGATTAAAGGGTGTACACCATTCGATAGCCCTTTTTGCATATAATTCCAAATTGCTCTCCATAATGTTTGAATCAGTTCACAACTCCAACAATATATCAGTGTTCCAGTTTTCCCACATCCCTTCCAACATTTGTCATTACCTTTTCCTGTCATCTTAACCTATCTGAGAGATGTATAGTGGTACCTCAGAGCTGTCTTAATTTGCATTTCTCTGATCAATAGTGATTTATTTATTTTTCTTTTTTTTAAATTTTATTTGCATAACATATGTGTGGGTAATTCTTCAACATTAACCCTTACATAGCTTTCTGTTACAAATTTCCCCCCAACTCCCCACCCCTCCCCTAGATGGCAGGATATCCACTACATATTAATTATGTTAAAATATTGGCAAATCGAATATATGTGTACATATTTCCAAACTTATCATTGTTGTGCAAGAAAAATCTTATCTACAAAAAAGATATATCAGATAAAGGAAACACAATGTAAGCAAACATCAATCAAGGAGTATGAGAATGATATGTTGTGGTCCACATTTCACATCCCTCTCTCTGGGTGTATATAGCTTTCTTCAGTGAACAATTGGAGGTGGTTTGAAACATTTAATTGTTGAAGAGAGCCAGATCAATAGTGATTTAGAGCACCATTTCATATGTGTAGAAATGGTTTCAATTTCTTCATCTGAAAATTGTCCATATGCTTTGACCATTTATCAATTGGAAAGGGGCTTGAAATTCAGAATATTTTAAACTAATGTCCCAAATGGAAAAGGCTTTTGGGAATGTCCTAGAGAAAATCCAGTTTTCAAGATGAAAAAAATATTTGTCTGTTTTAAAAGAAGAACTCCTGTGCTAAGGAAGGTGACATAGCAACACCCAAGACTTGGCAGCAAATATATTAAAGAAAAAAAAGTTGGAATAAAATATTCCCAAAGGCAAAAGATAAAGGCTTATAACCAAGAATAATTAACTCTTTAAGAGTGAGTATAACTATACAGGGGAATATATAATAAAGGACTTTCGAATGTGCTGATTTAAATACTGGAGCTCAGTAAAATTTTTGATTTAGAAACATAAAATTCGGGGGCCAAGCCAAGATGGTGGAGTGAAAAGGTGACTTTCTGCCTCTCCTCCAATCTTCTCTCAAATCAACAATAAAATAAGCCTCTGAACTGATCTTCAAGTCAACAAACTCAGAAATATTTGGGCACTGCTCTCTGGATAACTTCATATCAGGTTAGTCTGACTCGGACAGAGAGATAAATAGACGACTCCTGTGTAGGCTGGAAGTGAGGGTGGGACTCAGCTCAGCTCATTGTGGCAGAAATTCCAAACTCCAAATTCCAAACACATGGAGTTTATCTGAGGCACTCGGGACACTCTGCCCTGATTGGGGGCAGGTGTTCTGGCAGACTTGCCTTGTTTAAGGAGTAATTTGGACTTAGTCCTAGCCCCCACCCGCCTAGCACCTTAAGTGAACTCGCCGAAGTGCCCCAGGGCAAAGCTTTTCAGCCACCGTTTTTTTTTTCCCTACCTTAAAGAGATATCCATGCTGTCTTAAGAAAATGAAGACGCAAAAGAGAGCTCTCACCATAGACAGTTTTTATCAAGGCAAAAAAGCATTGACCCCAGATGCTGAGGTTACTTTAGATAAAATACCAGATGAAGGTATTAAAGACTATCACTGGTCACTTTTTCAAAAGGTGTTTCTGGAAGATTGCATAAAGAACCTCAAAAGAGAGCTGGAGGATAAATGGAAAAATAAACTGATATCAGTGCAAGAAGGATACAATATCTTGCAAGAAGGATATGATGCCCTACAAAAGAGATATGAAAAAGACACCAATTTATTGAAAAATAAAATTAGTGAAGTGGAAAAAGAGTGCAATGAACAAATTGGCCAGTTACAAAAGGAGCTTAAAAAGGTAACTGAAGAAAACAACACTTTAAAAATAAGAATTGAACAAATGCAAGTGAATGACTCAGTAAGACTTCAAGAATCAGTCAAACAAAAACAAAAAAAATGAAAAATTAGAAGAAAATATGAAATATCTCCTAGGAAAAACAACTGACTAGGAAAATAGATCTAGGAGAGACAATCTAAGGATTATTGGACTTCCTGAAAGCCATGATGAAAAAAAGAATCTAAACACTATCCCCCAGGAAATCCTGAAAGAAAACTGCCCTGAGATTGTAGAATCAAAGGGCAAAATCACCATTGAAAGAATTCACCGATCACCTCTTGAAAGAGACCCCAAAATTAAGACCCCAAGGCATATCGTGGCTATATTTCAGGACTATCGCACCAAGGAAAAGATTCTGCTAGCAGCTAGAAAAAAACAATTCAAATACCGAGTATCAATAATTAGAATCAC
>JAJPUD010010603.1:0-15141 GCA_023553655.1 Myrmecobius fasciatus | reverse complement strand
TAATACAATATTTAATAGTAATGGTGGTAGTGGGCAACCTTGTTTCATTCCTGATCTTATTGGGAATGGTTCCAGTTTATCACCATTACATATGATGCTAGCTGATGATTTTAAATATATGCTACTGGGGCAGCTAGGTGGCGCAGTGGATAGAGCACCAGCCCTGAAGTCAGGAGGACCTGAGTTCAAATCTGGTCTCAGACACGTAACAGCTGTGTGACCCTGGGCAAGTCGCTTAACCCCAATTGCCTCAGCAAAAAGCAAAAATATATATATATATGCTACTGACTATTTTAAGGATAAGTCCATTTATTCCTATATTCTCTAGTGTTTTTAATAGGAATGGATGTTGGATTTTATCAAATGCTTTTTCTGCATATATTGAGATAATCATATGTTTTTTGTTAATTTGGTTATTCATATAGTCAATTAGGATAATAGTTTTATTAATTTTGAACCATCCCTGCATTCCTGGTATAAATCCTACTTGGTCATGGTGTATTATTCTGGGAATGATTTTCTGTAATCTCTTTGCTAATATTTTATTTAAGATTTTTGCATCAATATTCATTAGGGGGACTGGGCTATAATTTTCTTTCTCTGTTTTTGTTTTACCTGGTTTAGGTATCAGTACCATGTCTGTATCATAAAAGGAGTTTGGTAGGAGTCCTTCATTCCCTATTTTTTGAATAGTTTATATAATATTGGAGTTAATTGTTCTTTAAATGTTTGGTAGAATTCACATGTAAATCCATCTGGTCCTGGGGATTTTTTCTTAGGGAGTTGATTAATGACTTGTTCTATTTCTTTTTCTAAAATGGGACTATTCAAGTAATTTATTTCCTCTTCTGTAAATCTGGGCAATCTATATTTTTGTAGATATTCCTCCATTTCACTTAGTTTATCGAATTTATTGGCATAAAGTTGGGCAAAGTAACTCCTGATTATTGCTCTAATTTCCTCTTCATTGGTGGAAAGTTCTCCCTTTTCATTTTTGAGACTAACAATTTGATTTTCCTCTTTCCTTTTTCTAATTAAATTAACTAGAGGTTTATCTATTTTGTTGGTTTTTTCATAAAACCAACTTTTAGTTTTATTTATTAATTCAATAGTTTTTTTACTTTCAATTTTATTAATCTATCCTTTTATTTTTAGGATTTCAAGTTTGGTATTTGATTGGGGGTTTTTAATTTGTTCTTTCTCTAGCTTTTTTAGTTGCAAGCCCAATTCATTGATTTTCTCTTTCTCTATTTTATTCAAATAACCATCTAGAGATGTAAAATTTCTCCTTATTACAGCTTTGGCTGTATCCCACAAATTTTGGTATGTTGTCTCATTATTGTCATTCTCTTGGATGAAATTAGTAATTGTGTCTGTAATTTGCTAAACAAGCTGTTATTATGCATTTATTCTATTGCAGACCCTGTACTAGGTGCTGAAGATACAAATACAAGAATGAAACTTTTTAAACAAAATATAGTACCCATCTCTGCTAAAAACAATAGTAACAATGGAGTAAAATGAACCTTTCCTTTTAAAACATAAATAGGGTGCATTTAAGATCAAGAGCTACCTTTGAATGTAATGGGCATAAATTAGAATCGTTCCTAATAAAATCAGTGGTAAAACAAAAATATGCATTGTCATCTTTTCTATTAGACATAGTAGTAGATACGCTATCTGAAACACTAAGACATGAAAAGAAATTGAAAGAATAAGGATAGGTGAGTAAAAAACAAAATGATCTCTTTTGCAGAAAATAGTCTTAGAGACCTAGAAAGTAAACTAATAATTAATTGAAGTAGTCATTTTTTTAGAAATGCATGATGAATCCATATAAACTATATGCTTTTCTATATAATACCAATAAAAACCTGTAGGAAGAGACAGAGAAATTTCAATTGAAATAATTATAGAATGTATATCAAATACTTGTTAGTCTACTTAACAAGATATACACAACAACTATATTTATACAACTTCAAACCATTTTTAATAAAATATTTCAGAAAAGATGAATTATTTAAGAATAAGACAAGTCAATATAATAAAAATGGCAATGCCACTTTAATTTACTTTTCAATATCATACCAAAATACCAAAGGGTTTCTTTATAGAACTAGAAAAAAATCACAGAATTTATTTGTATACAAAAATCAAGAATCTCAAAGGAAATAATGAAAAAGTAGGAACAAAGGAGACTTAAGTAATACCAGACCTCAGACTATATACTATAAAGAAGTAATTTTAAAAATTTGGTGATGGTTTTAAAAACAGATCAATCAGTGAAAGGGATTAGCAGCACACTTTACAGAAACATTATAAAACTAGTAGGCTAGTGATCAATAAGCACAAAGACATGAACTATTGAAATAAGGGCTATGTCATAAAAAATGCTGGGAAAAAATGGATGGCATTATGGCAAATATGAAAAAGAAATTAAAATGACAAATATTTCAGGAACTCTGGGAAAGTAGCACTTAGAAGACTTGTAGATGGGCACAATCATTCTGGAAAGCATTTGATAATTATACTTAAAAAGTTATTGACTTCAACCCAACTACACACCACTACTAGGCCTATTCCCCCAAAAAAGGTCAAAAAGAGGACAAAGCCCCTCAGGTACCCAAATATTTATAGCAGATCTTTTTTTTTTTCTGGTAAAATGCTGGAAATGAAGGACGAGCTTATCAACTGGGAAAGGACTGAACTAATTGTAGTCTTTGAATGTGGTGATGTATTCCTATGCTGTAAGAAGGTAGCTGTGCATGATTTCAGAGAGATATGAATAAACTGATATAAAGTGAAGAAAACAGAATAAAAAATAATTTTAAGACATAAAATGATTCACAGAATGAGTAGAATCAGAACAGTTCCTATGCTAATGACTTGCCTATCTGACAACAAAGTTGTAAAGATAAACCACTTTAAGACTCAGAAGTTCTTATCATTGTAATGATCCATGATGTTGCATGTTTATTACAGGGAATTTGCTTTTCTTTTTAAAAAGTGGATTGAGAAGAAGAGAAAAGAGATTTCTGTTTTTAAAAAAAGTCCTCTATTCTTAAGGAGTTTGTGTTCAAGGAATTTACATCCCCAGATCTTGGCATCTTGGCAGATTTGCAGCAGTGGAGGTATAAGTTTCTCTGGGTATGCATGTTTCTTCATCTGTCTGTATGCCCTTTAATGAGTTTTCCTTGGCCTTATATGTTCCTTACACATGTCCCTTTCATAAGCGAATGCTGGCCACATGTATTCCCAATACTTCTACCTCTTTGTATGCATTCCCCTGCCCTACTGTTGATATTGTTGAGTATGTAAGAGTATACACTTGTTTGAGCAAGATATTCTTTTTTGTTCTGCTGTAAGGTTCAAAGCAAAATGCAGTTACTTTTCTTTGACTAGTAATAGGAAATTAATCTGTGGGGGCCCAGCAAATACTGTGTTGACTGCATGTTGACCCCCTGAAAGTTTCACATCGGGGATAATTTTCTGGTGGCCTATGTCAGGGATAGGGCAGATCTTCCACTACTAATTATAATATAGCGATATTAGTATATTGTATATTTTTGGTTTTGTTTTAGGGTTTTTTGAGAGGCAATTGGGGTTAAGTGACTTGCCCAGGATCACACACCTAGTAAGTGCTAATTGTCTAAGATTGTTTTTGAAATTGAGTCCTCCTGACTTCAGGATCTGTGCCCCAATATATTGTGTATTTTTAAAAGGAGGAGAAAAGTTGTGTAAAGAATAAAATACTTCTAGAAACCAGATATATCAGCTCTTATAGAATAAAGATAAATCATTAACCATCCCTATTGGTTCCTGAAATTTCTTCACCTGTCCCATTTCCTGACAGTTGGATCAGATATACTTGATTTCCATTAGGTAGAAAAAAGGTAAGGTTTCAGTTATATTTCACTAATGTGTACTCCATTATAGGCTTATATTACAAACTTTCATTTCTTCATTTAGTTCTACTACTTCTTAATGAAGAGTGAAAAGACTTATTTTTTTAATGTAATCTCATATGTTTTTATTTAACAAAATAGCTAGAGCCTGGTGAAAGCCATGGTTTTCTTTTAATAAAAACAGAATGGTTATTTCTCAAGTACTGTCTGTGTATGTGACAACCTTCCTAATGGAATTTAGTCTTTCTGTTAATGGGTAATGCTTCCATATTACTCTATAAATCATGGAAAGGAGATGTTGACACAGAGTTAATTTTGTCTTAAGTAAAACCAGGTTTACTTTATTCTTTTGATCAATACTAGTTTTGCTTTTTCCCTTTAGACTGGGAAAATTGAGGTTTCATAGTCCTAATCTTTTCAACTAATAATGTGACCTAAAGCTAAGTAGTGTTCCCTGAAGAAACAGTTCATTTGGTTTTTAGCTTGTTATCACTGTGTGTGACTACTGGCAGGGAAATATAATAGAGCTGTCTTGGGTGCTTGCAATCTTCCCCCTCTGTTGGATGTAAGGTCTTAGCTTTTCAAGGTACTTACTTTTCAGTGTAAAATGCCTGCTTCTTTAAAAGGAAAAGAGGTATGTAAGGCAAACCAGTTTTGCATTGTTAGGCTATTAAAAAGGACTGACATGAAATTGGTAGTGTGAAGTGAGGAGTCAAATCTTATCCATTCATTTGAATCTGCCCACCACACCTAGGTTTCTTTATCTGTAAAGAAAATAATAAAGTTCTTGGCGGAAGAAATAGATGACTTCTCATAAAAGCTATTGTATATGTGAGCTTTTCTCTATTCTCTAGTCTCATCTTCTGGCTTTTCATCCATATCATGTCACTCTGAGTATAGCCCAATGCTAGACAGCAAGTGATCTAATATAGGTTAAACATGTATAATTCTTCTAAAGATATTTCTACATGTATCATGCTGCAAAAGAAAAATCAGATCCAAAAGGAAACAAAAATGAGTTAGAAAACAAAATGCAAGAAAACCACAAAAAGTGAAAATAATATGTTGTGATTCGCACTCAGTCCCCACATTCCTCTCTCTGGGGGCAGATGGCTCTCTCCACCACAAGATCATTAGAACTGGCCTGAATCATCTCAATGTTGAAAAGAGCCACATCCATCAGAAATGATCATCTCATAATTTTGTTTTTGCTGTGTATAATGATCTCCTGGTTATGCTCATTTAACTCAGCATCAGTTCCTTTAAGTCTCTCCAGGCTTCTCTGAAATCATCCTGCTGGTCATTTTTTTTATATAACAATAAAATTCCATAACATTCATGAACTATAATTTATCCAGCCATTCCCCAGTTGACAGGCATCCACTCTGTTTCCAGTTCCTTACCCCTTAAAAAAGGGCTGCTGTAAACATTTTTGCCTATGTGGGTCCTTTTCCCTATTTTATGATCTCTTTGGAATACAATTCCAATAGAGACACTGCTGGATCAAAGGGAATGCACAGTTTGATAGCTCTTTGGGCAAAGTTCCAAATTTCTCTCCAGAATATTTGATTCAATTCACAATTCCATCAACAATGTATTAGTGTCCCAGTTTTCTCTTATCATTTTTTCCTGTCATGTTAGCTGATCTGAGAGATCTGTAGTGGTACCTCAGAACTGTCTTAATTTGCATTTCTCTGATCAATGGTGATTTAGAGCATTTTTTTCTTATGACTAGAAATGGTTTTAATTTTTTCATCTGAAAATTGTTCTATTATTTGACCATTATGGATTAGAGAAAATAGCTTATCAAAGTGATAGTTCTTAAGCACAGAATTGGCAATATCTTTCCTCTACCCATTAAACTCCAGTGACTCCCTCTTGCTTCTAGGATTAAAAATATAAACTCTTCTGTTTTTTTTTTCTTTAAAAATTCTTCCCAACCTGTCTTTCCAGTTTCACTCTGTATTACTACCCCTTCTGGCATGTTATGGTTTAGCCAAACTGACTTTCCCTTTACACCTTAGACACAGCTTTGCATTCCCTGTCCTTGTGCATTTGCACAGCCTGGCAAATATTCCCTCCTTTCCTCATATAGTTCTTCTCTTCCTTCAAAGTGAAGCATGAACATTGCTTTCTATTTGAAGCCTTATTTATGCCTCCAACAACTAGTACCATCCACATCTTGTATGAATTGTTGAATAGAAAAGCATTTATTGTGCATTTACCATGTACATAGCACTGGTGAGTCAAATAGAATGAGATAGGCTTTACTCTCAAGAAACTCACATTATAATGGGTGGAGGGAGATAACGCATGAGGGAAGATTCAACTCTAGCTGATAAGTCCTGTGAATCATGTGGTTGTATTGGCAGGATGGATTGTCAGTTCCTGGATGTTGGGGAGGGTATAAAAACCGGGCAGATAGTAAGACCTAGCATGCTGAAGGGTTAGTAGCAATGCTAAGATACAGTAGTCACATATGTTATCAGAAGGATTGCATTGCTCTGCATATCCTAATGGATTGAATAACCATATTCTCTAAGCAAATGTGTAGAAGACATGGTTTAAATGTTTGAAATGCTGTCTTCTGGGGGAAAAGATTAGACTTTTCTTGGCCTCTGGTGGCAAAATTAGAAACAATGAATAAAAAGGCACATTACAGAATTCTATCAGGAAAAACTTCCTAATAATTAGAACTTCCTAAAAGTGAAATGGGCCTGCCCCAATGGGGAGTAGGTTTCCCTTTACTGAATTCTTAAAAAAAAAGATTGGAGAGACACTCGCTAGGTAAGCTGTAGAGTAGTTTTGTGTTCAAGTAAAACGTGGATTGTATGGCTGGTGAGGTCACTTCTAACTTGGAGATTCTACAAATATTTTCAATTTTAAGGCAGGACCCAAAAAGGGAAGAGGTTTGGAAAAAAAGGTAGCAATATCAGCCCCTAATTGACTGATGATATATACTTAGGACTGGCCCAAGAAGAAAAAATAACAGTGCTGTTTAATCCAATTCAACAACAATGTTGTCCAGCCTCAAAGAGAGCAGCTATACATTGAGGAACTCATTGCAACAATCAGTGGAACTAATGACAAAAGTAAGATGAATTAATTATACTGTACACTCTCAAAGAGTTCTGTTGGTCAGATGTTCATGGTGTTATTGGCTGGTTGTGAGTAAAATGTCTTAGACTTTGGTATGAGTTCTCTATGATCACATAAAATCCTTAAGCAGGAGACAGTAAGACTCCATGCTGAAATCAGCTTTCCACATTACATTGCAGCTGTTAAAATTGCTGAAGAACATACCAAATCAATACTAATTAGTGGACATCAGGAGTAGTCAAAGACTATTCAGGATCCTTAATGTAATATGAATTCTTCCATACCTGGAAATATTTTATTTGTTGCCTAGCAGATTTTAAATTTTTTTATTTTAAAATTAACAAACATCAAGAGAAACTGTAAAATGAGCATTCCCAAACAGAAAATAGAATAGAAAAAGAGAATTGTATTTGAAACCACTAATGTCCATTTTGTATTTTTTTAAATATGTGAAAATTTCAACATATTACTTTCAAAGCTGTCCTGCTTATTTGTATACTTCCTTCTTTTATCTCGGTGTATTTTAAAATACTCCAAGGTCTATTCTTTCTATTCTTTTTTGGGGAGTAGGATAACACTATTTTTCTCTGTCCTTCCTACCCCCCCAAATAAAAAAAATAAAAAGATAGGTAGCATCTTTCATCATCAGTCTTCTGTAGTCATGACTGCTAAAGCATTTTCAGTTTGTTTTTTTAGTTAGGTTTTTTTTCAGTTTGTTTTTATTTACAGTGTTGTTCTTGCATCAGTCCTTTTAAGTCTTCCAAAATTTTTCTCAAACTATGCCTTTCATCATTTCTTACAATGAAATAATGTTCCATTACATTTGTATACCATGATTTGGTTGGCCATTTCCCATTTGATAGCCATTCCATATCTTTCTATTTCTTTATTACAACAAATAGAACTATCAGGAATATACTAAATAGCTTCTTCAAAGGGTCATTTTTAGGCAAGTTAAAGTGAACTCTAAAAGCATATACACCTAGAGGGAAATTTTCTGGGTTTTTTTTTCAATTTCAGAATAACATCTGAAGATGCTTATGTTCTTTACTTTCCTTTAGATTTCAAGACCAGATATTGCTTTACTTCATCTCTTGTTTTTTCAAATCTTTAATGAAAGGAAAGTGTGTGTCATTTCTTTCACCCTCTGATAGTGTAAAACTCAGATGTTGATCCCCATTTTTTTCTCATTTGACATGCATTTCTTGGGTGGACTTGTTTATTCTCATGGCTTTAACTACTAATGACTTTAAAATGTCCATTTCCAAGCCAGATTTTTCCCCCATTACCCATCCCAAGACATTCTCATTTGGATGATGCCTTAAAAGGTAAAGTGTAATGAGTTTCGTGAAGCAATTAGAACCAGGAAAACATTACACATGTACAAGCTGTACACAGGAACAGCAAGATTGTATCAACTCTGACAGACTCAGTTCTTCTCCACGATTCAGTGATCCAAGGCAATTCCAAAAAAAGTTTTAATGGAAAATTCCATCCACATCCACAAAGAATACTATGGAGAAAGCAAACAGATCGAAACATTCTATTTTCACTTTTTACTTTTTTTTGCTTTGTTTTTTTCTTTCTCCTGGTTTTTCTCTTTTGTTCTTAATTTTCTTCCCCAACATGACTCATATGGAAATAGGTTAAAATTTTAAAATTATTAAATTTATTATTAAATTGAAAAATTAAATTAAAATGTTGTGTTGACTTTTATTGGAAAAAAGGTAGTAGATTATTTAACTTTCAAACACCCCAAACAACAGAAAGATAAGAAAAGTGATTGAAACTACTAAGGAAAACACAATTAATGACATAAATTGGCCTCTAAAGATTATTAAAAGAGCAAAATAAGTACTAGAAAGAGGGAAAAAACAACTATGGGTTCAAAAAGAAGAAAAGAAATAACAACATTGGTGTCATTAAGAGATTTTTAAGAGTATACAAAGGGATAATTAAGAAAGTTGAATTTTCAAAAATAGGAGAATTCCTGCAGCTATAGGGGCAGGTCTGAAAACCCAAAGGTTTAACCCAATAAATCCCAACCCCAAGTGTGAATCATTTTATTTTCAGGAACTAAATAGTAGAATAGAGGTATACAAAAAAGGAGAGAAGAGGAGAGGTGTTGTATAGAAGAGAATGTGTGAGGTACCCTAATAAAGTCAATGGTAAATGACAAAGAAAAAATAACTCCTCTATTCTCTCAGCAACAGATGCTTTGGGAGAATAGATGAGATGGCCCAAGGAAGAATTGAAAAAGAAGGAAAGAAAAGGTAGAGCAAGGTGGGGAGAAGTACCACTAAAGAAAACAATCATTCAGTGCCTTAGGCAGTTCTTTATCTCATGGCTTTCACTAATAAAATTCAGAGTATTTTCAATTATGTCAGTCTAAATTTTTTATCTTTAAAAATTTTTTGAGCCCTATGGATGGTTATATCATGGCATTCTCTGTTTTTTTCAATTATCATCAAAATTATCATCAAAGCATGGTTGTGATTATTTTAGGGGTCATTGTGGTGTGTGTGTGTGAGTTCATGAGTTGATTCTATTTATTATAGAAGCTAGAGGACTAACATTTGTTGATACCAACATATATGTATTGGTTCAACCACTTCCTGATGTATTCAATATTAAATTCTTTTCATTTTCTTTGTTAAGAGATAAGTTTCTTTATGCGTGATTTATTAAAGGTAATATGTTTTCTCAACAAAATCCTTTTTAGAAAAAGTGAAAAATGATAGTTTTATGGTTTCTGCTATCTTATTCATTGTCATTGTGTGAAACATTGTAATTTCCTATTTCTCTCATTTGAGTTCCATGGAAATTTACTGGTAGAGCAATAAAAGATACTTCTTTCATGAGCTCAGTGCAATTTTCATCAACAAAAATATTCATGTGTTATTCTTATTTTTTAATTTATATTTTTATTCTGAACTTCAGCAACAAAAATGAGCATTTCTATGTACAAAGTAGAACAGAAAAGAGGATTATATGTGATAGTATGAATCCCAATTATGTATAGCTTGCTTTTTTAAAAGTATGTAACAAATTCAACATGCTACTTTCAAAGCTGTCCTGCTTGTCTTTGTTTTCTTCTGAACTTTCTTCTGTGTATTTTAAAAATACTACTTTCTTTTTTCATTTTTAACAACAATATTGTTGGCTCCTCTCTATCCCCTAATCTACCCCATGAAAAAAAATTTTAAATCATTTTAACAATTATGAAGAAAGTAAAATAAATTCACACATTTACCAGTTTTAAAATACGTTTTTATTCAATACTTTAAGTCTACTTCTCTAATTAGTCTTTTGGTATCCTGGCTATTTTTTTCCTTGTTAAGTTATTGTCATTGGGTAAATTGTTCTCCTAGTTCTGCTTATTATACTATGAATAAGTTCAAAAAATATTCCCAAGTTTTCTCTGAAACTGTCCATTTTGTCACTTCTTATGGTGAAATAATATTCCATTATATTCATATACTATAGTGTGTTCACCCTTATCTGGTTAATGGGCATTTGCTTAGTTTCCACTTATTTGCTGCTACAGCAAGAACTGCTATAATTTTTTCTACATATATATATTTTTCTTTTCAATATTTTTGGGGGTATATCCCTAGTAATAGTATCTCTGGGTCAAAGGTTTACAGTTTAGTGACTTGACTCAGTAAAAAGGCAAATGAAATTCAGTTTTATGCTGCTAGTAACAATCAAAAGTGTTTTTATGATGCACTGATGGCTATTTATGGGTCAAAGACCTATGGTGCATCTCAACTACTCAGTCCTGATGGTGCCAAAGTGATTAGTGATAATCCTGGAGAGATGGGTTGAACATTTCCATAGTGTTGTCAATGAACCATCATCAGTTGGTAACTGATGATGTTGACGATTTACCTCAAGTTGAAATCATTCACTCCCTTGCTGAAGTTCCAGCTGAGGAAAAGGTTTGAAATGCCATTATGCTACTTTCATGTGGTAAAGCACCTGGTGCTGATTTCATTCCAGCTGAGATTTACAAGGTGGGGGGGGGTCCATTGCTCATACTCAAGCTGACTGAAATTTTCCAAATTATACATCATGAAGTTATGTCCCAGTCTTCATTGTCCATCTTTGTAAAGTTAAAGGGAATAGATTGTCCTGTGACAATCACAGGCTGGTTTTTCTCTTAGTCATTGCTGGCAAAATTCTTGCCATAATCTTCATAAATAGCCTGACCCTTCACCAACAAAAAGGTCATCTACCTGAGAGCCAGTGTGGCTTCAGAAAGGGTCGAGGACTTGTCATTATGGTGTTTACTGCCTGACAACTCCAGACAACTCCAGGAAGAATTCCAGGAGCAGGAGAGGTCTGTATACAGCACTTGTAGATCTGACTAAGGCCTTTGATACTATCGATTGTGAGGACTTAAGGAAAATTACACCCAAATTTGGTTGCCTGGAGAAATTCATCATGATGGCAATGAAATGTCTCAAACCAGTTCCAATTGTTCAGTGAAGAAAGCCATATACACCCAGAGAGAGGGATGTGAAATGTGGACCACAACATAACATTTCCATGCTCTCTATTGATGTTTGCTTGCATTGTGTTTCCTTTATCTGATTTTTCTTTCATGTAGATACGATTTTTCTTGAAGAACAATGATAAGTGTGGAAATATGCATACATATATTCTATTTGTCAAGTATTTTAATATAATTAACATGTAGTGGATTTCCTGCCATCTAAGGGAGGGTTGGAGACTAGGGGGGGAAATTTGTAACAGAAAGCTTTGTAAGGATCATTGTTGAAGAATTACCGATACATATGTTTTGCAAATAAAATGTTTTAATAATAAAAAAGATATAACCCTTTACGTCTAATTTATCCATTTTGACCTCATTTTTTATGCTGTGAGATATTTGTCTGCTCTTAGTTTTTGCCAAAGAGCTTTCCAGGTTTCCCTACGATTTTTGTCTAATGGTGAGGTTACCTTCCCCAAAAAGCTTAGATCTTTGGGTTAATCAAATACTATGTTACTGTTGGTTCTAGTTTCTGTTGTGTACTTAATCTGTTCTATTGATTTTTTTCTTATTTTGATAGCCTTTTAAAAAAATTTTTGGATTTCAAATTCTCTTCCTCTTTTCCTCCTCTCCCCTCTCCTTGAGAAAGGAATTAGTTTGTTATAAATTATACATGGGAAATCATGGGAGACATTCTCATATTAACCTTGTTGCAAAAGAAAACACATTAAAAATAAGAATAATATTTTTAAAAGGAGAAAAATACTTCAATCTCCATTCATATGATATTAGTTATACCTCTAGAAGTGGGCAGCATTTTCCGTCTTAAATCTTTCAGAATTGTTTTGAATCATTTTATTGCTAAGAATAGTTAGGTTGTTCACAATTGATTATTGTACATTATTGCTTTTAGTGTGTACAATGTTCTCCTGGTTTGTTAATATCTCTTTCCATTAATTCATGTACCTTTTCATAGATATTTGTGAAGTCATCATTTTTATACCAATGTTATTCTAGCACAATCATGCTATAACTTGTTCAGCCTTTCCCAGTTTAATACAATATTGATTAATATCAATGAAAATGGACATCCTTGCTTCACCCAAAAGGCCTCTGGTTTGTACCCGTGACAGATAATACTAGTTCTTGGTTTTAGAAAAATAGTACTTATCATTTTAAGAAAATCCCCACATATTCTGTGTTTTCTAGTGTGTTTAATAGGAATAATATTTTGTCAAAAGCTTTTTCTGAATCTCTTGATATATTAATATGGTTTTTGTTGTTTTTGTTATTGATATGGTCAATTATGTTTACACTTTTCTTTAAGCACTGCCTTCCTGGCATAAATTCCACCAGGACATAGTGTAGGATCTTTGGTAATATATTGCTGTAGTGTCCTTGAAAGCATTTTATTTATTTTTTTGCTTCCATATTCCTCAGGTAAATTGATCTGTAGATTTCTTTCTCCATTTTTGCTCTCCCTGGTTTAGGTTAACATTATTAGGGTCATTATGACAATTATGTATATAATATATATTATTATATATTAATGCTAACATTTGTATTACTAATACTGTTCATAAAAGGAATTTGGTAGGGTTCCTTATTTACATATTTTTCAAACATTTTTATAGTATTAGAATTAATTGTTCCTTAAATGTTTGATAGATTTTAGTTTTAAATACCTTTGGGCCTGAGAATTTTTTTAGGGAAATTATTTATGTCTTCTTCATTTCTTTTTCTAAGATAGGGTTATTTAAGTGTTTTACTTCCTCTTCTCTTAATCTGAACAATTTGTATTTTTGAAAACATTACCCTATTTCATTTGTATATTGTCAGTTTTATTGAAATATAATTGACCAAAATAACTCTTAATAATTTCCTTAACTTCACCTTCCCTGATAGTGAATTCATACTTTTCATTTTTGATACTCTTAATTTGGGTTTTTATTTTTTGAAATCATATTAATGTTGTTTTTGTTGTCATTTTGTTATTAAAGCTTTTTATTTGTATAACATATGTATGGGTATTTCCTCAGTATTGATCTTTACAAAGCTTTCCGTTACAGATTTTACCCTCAGTCCCCTCCCCTCCCCAGATGGCAGGAAGTCCACTACATGTTAATAATGATAAGATACTTGACAAGTTGTTTTGCAAGAAAAATCCTACCTACAAGAAAAAAAAAATCAGAGAAAGGAAACAATGCAAGCAAACATCATTAGAGAGCATGAAAATGATATGTTGTGGTCCACATTTCACATCCCTTTCTCTGGGTGTATATGGCTTTCCTCACTGAACAATTGGAACTATTTTGAAACATTTCTTTGTTGCAGAGAGCCATGTCCATCAGAGTTGATCATCATATAGTATTGTTGTTGCCATGTATAATAACCTCCTGGTTATGCTCGTTTCACTCAGCATCAGTTCATGCAAGTCTCTCCAGGCCTCTCTGAAATCATCCTGCTGGTCGTTTCTTATAGAAAAATAATATTCCATAACATTCATATACCATAATTTATTCAGCCACTCTCCAATTGATGGGCATCCATTCAGTTTCCAGTTTCTAGCCACTACAAAAAGGGCTGCCACAAACATTCTTGCACATGTGGGGCCCTTTCCCTCCTCTAAGATCTCTTTGGGATATAAGCCCAGTAGAAACATTGCTGGGTCAAAGGGTATGCCCAGTTTGATAACTTTTTGAGCATAGTTCCAAATTGCTCTCTAGAATGGCTGGATTCATTCACAATTCCACCAACAATGTATTAGAGTCCCAGCTTTCCTACATCCCCTCCAGCATTCGTCATTATCTTTTCCTGTCATTTTAGCCAATCTGACAGGTGTGTAGTGGTACCTTAGAGTTGTTTTAATTTGCATTTCTCTGATCAATAGTGATTTGGAGCATTTGTTGTCATTTTTCATAAAACCAGCTCATAGGTTTATTACCTCAATGGATTTTTACTTTCACTTTTGTTAATATCTCCTTTGATTTTTCAGAATTTTAATATTAGTGTTTAATTTGAGACATTTAATTTGATGTTTTTCTAGATGTTTTTAAATTGTATGCCAATCAATAACTATAGCAATTTGGTTTTTGATAAACCCAAAGACCCCAGCTTTTGGGATAAGTATTCACTATTTGACAAAAACTGCTGGGAAAACTGGAAACTAGTGTGGAAGACATTAGGGCTTGACCCACATCTAACACCACATACCAAGATAAGATCTAAATGGGTTCATGATCTGGATATAAAGAGTGATACTATAAGTAAATTAGAGGAATGTAATATAGTTTACCTCTCAGACCTATGGAGATGGAATAAATTTATGTCCAAAGAAGAACTAGAACTCTTAATTGAAAACCAGATAGATAACTTTGACTATATTAAGTTAAAAAGTTTTTGTACAAACAAAATCAATGCAGAGAAGATTAGGAGGGAAGCAATAAATTGGGAAATCATCTTTACATTTAATGGTTCTGATAAAGGTCTCATCTCTAAAATATATAGAGAATTGTCTCATATTTATAAAAATTCAAGCCATTCTCCAATCAATAAATGGTCAAAGGATATGAACAGACAATTTTCAGAGGATGAAATTAAAACTATTTATAGTCATATGAAAAGGTGCTCCAAATCACT
>JAJPUD010010602.1:0-60611 GCA_023553655.1 Myrmecobius fasciatus | reverse complement strand
CGTTGGGCAAAGAAACTCCTAATTATTACTCTAATTTCCTCTTCATTGGAGGAAAGTTCTCCCTTATCATTTTGAGAGAAACAATTTGATTTTCCTCTTTCCTTTTTCTAATCAAATTAACTAAAGGCTTATCAATTTTGTTGGTTTTTTTCATGAAACCAACTCTTAGTTTTGTTTATTAATTCGATAGTTTTCTTATTTTCAATTTTATTGATCTCCCCTTTTATTTTCAGAATTTCTAATTTGGTATTTAATTGAGGGTTTTTAATTTGGTCTTTTTCTAGCTTTTTTAATTGTAAGCCCAGTTCATTGATATTCTTTTTCTCTGTTTTATGCAATCAAGCATCTAGAGATATAAAATTACCCCTTATAACCGCTTTAGTTGTGTCCTACAAATTTTGGTATGTTGTCTCATTATTGTCATTCTCCTGGATGAAATTATCGATTGTGTCTATAATTTGCTCTTTTACCCATTAATTCTTCAGGATTAGATTATTTAATTTCCAATTAACTTGTGGTCTATTTTCTCCTGGCCTTATATTACATGTGAGTTTTATTGCATCATGATCTGAGAAGGATGCATTTACTATTTCTGCTTTTCTGCATTTGATTTTGAGGTTTTTATGCCCTAACACATGATCAATTTTCATATAAGTTCCATGAACCCCTGAGAAAAAAGTATACTCCCTTCTATCACCATTCAATTTCCTCCAGAGATCTATCATACCTAACTTTTCTAGCCTTTTGTTTACCTCCCTAACTTCTTTCTTATTTATTTTGTGATTTGACACATAACTTTGAGGCTGAACTTTTGCCAGTTATTTGGCAAAGGGAACCCTGGAACTTCAACCTTCACAGCTTCTGAGGAATTACAAATTAGGTAACCAAATGTGTCTTGTAGATGTAGGAATTGAGAAGGGAAAGAAAAAGCAATAATCAGAGTGAAGGAAGAATTGTATTTATAAATAAGATAAAGTTCAATAAAGAAAATGAAAAAAAAAGTAGGTATATGAGATAGGTACAACACCCCCTTTCTCAAATTAACTAATCAGAGACATCTTCAGGTACAAAGAGAAAGTATTCATTTAATCCCTGCAGGGAGAGTCCCAGACACACAGCTGGGAGCCATCCCAACTCCATCCATGTGCTCCTGGAACCTGCCTGCTTCTACCTTGTCCAAGGTTTAAAAGCAAAAGTCCCAAGCCTCTTCATTGGATAGACCTCAAAGTTATGTGGTGGATAACCTCCCCCCATATTAGATTCCTCTTTCTGCCATTCAATGCCATTCATTTCCCATCTGAACGGCCAAGATCATTTTGATCTTGAATAAAAATGAATAAAATCTGAACTGTTTAGTCCAGCATCCAAAATCTTAGGGTCCTTTCTTGTTCTTATTCCTTACTACCACTCTTCACATATCCTACATTCTAGGCAAAATGGCCAATTAAGGAGCTCTAGAACATGTCTGCACCTTCTTCTGTGATAGGACACAGACTCTCACCCTCTCAGATCAGTAAATAATACCTCTTCCCTTACCTGGTGTCCTTCCAACTTTTTAAAGTAGGGGTGAAACAGGAGATCTTGGACTTTTTAAACTTAGATCTTCAAGAGGTCTCAGTTTGGCTGAGGTCAGCACCCATTCAACAATTAAGTCTAGGTAGCAATTGAGGCAAAGAATCTCAGCTTTCACCTAGTCCAAAAAGAAAAAAAATCTAAATAAATAAGTGAATGAATGAATCTGATAGGGGAAGACCCTCAGGATTTCTTTCCAGATGAGAAATGACTGCTATTTACATTCAGTCTGAGACAATCAGGACCCAAGCAATGACCAAATGAGACTTGACCTAGGACTTATTGGTGGCCAATTAGATTCAGATTGGTTTTGCTTTAAGGCCTAGTACTTAAGAAAAAAATCTAGCCAATAAACCCCAAGATATTTTGGAATGGTTCAGAAGTACAAAAGAAAAAAAATGCTAATAAGAGCATCTGCAGGTAAGGGTATGATATCCTATGGGGACAGAGGGAAGAAAGTAGGGAAAGAGAAGGAAAGAAGGAAGTGTTAGGGCCCCAAAATTTGGGGACCCTGATGAAAAGTTTGTCTTAATTTGAGGATAAGAGGGTGTTGTGTGCAGTTCCCTTGAGGACATGAGAACCTGGAGACTTGATGAGATTACTGACAATGACTCAGACAAAAGAGCTATTCAAAGTGATCTAAAAAACAGGCTTATCTGGAGGTGTGCTCTGTTAACAAGATGTGAGCTCCACTATCTTTCTGACTTCCTCATATTAATACAAAATTAATTGCTACAAGATGGGTGGGCTAAGTGGATAAAGGGTGTGACTACAGAGGGTGGGAGAGGCAAGGCAAGCTGAAATAAGGTCACAATAAAGAGTAACTTGATTTCATCTTCTTCTGGCTTGTGACTCTCCTTGGGGATGCCAACCGAAGCTTGGGAGGAGGTAGGACCCGGCTGCCCTCAGGTATAATACCTGGCAAGGAAGTATCAAAATAACAAAGGAAGGAAGGAAGAAAGATTACTTGCCTCACTTTCTCCTCCAGAGCCATCTGGGTTCAGGGACCAGATAGAGATGAAGACAACTGGAGATGAAATGGGAGACCTTGGCCTTTTTAAGTTTAGGTCTTCAATAGGTTCCAGTTTGACTGAGGCAGCATCCCTTCAGTGATTAAGACTAGGTAGCAATTAAGGCAAAGAATCTCCTCTTTCACCTAGAATGAAGTTTAATTTCTTCTGGGATTGTACCTTTGTAGCCACAAGCTGACAATAACCTCCATAATTTTCCCCTGTATTCTTTGGAAGCACTGTATAAAACAAACAAATGAACAAAAGCCAACCTGGTTTGTTAAGAAGATGGCTGTAAGATAATTGTATAAACAAGTACACACATATGTTTAACATATATTGGATTACTTGTCATCTAAGGGGATGGGGTGGGGAAGGGGAGAAATTTGGAACACAAGGTTTTGCAAGGGTCAACGTTGAAAAATTATCCATGCATATGTTTTGAAAATAAAAGGCTTTAATAAAAAAAAATAAAAAATAAAAAAAAGATGGCTGTAACTAAAAATTTTAGCACTTGGCTGGTGCCAAAATTGCAGGAAGGGATGGAGACAAAAGCTTTGATGCTAGTTCTGGCAAGATTGACATAGCCCATCATGGCTGCTGATGTCAGCTCTGGATTCTAGGCATTTTATGTGTCATGAATCCCTGTGATTAGCAGTATAAAATAGGCAGTATTCCTCAGTGGGAATACAGTCTTATGCAGCAAATGCAAGGATATAGCAGTGAAGGAACACTGGGGTAGGAGTAAAGGGAAGGTGGCTGCCTGTGCCTGGCAGGAGATTCTGAGGTTCAAAAGATCTTGGTATAAAGGAAACATGACCCCTGAATATCACCCCTGGGAGTCTGTTAGATCTCCAGTCACCCCATGCTAGTTAGAATGCTGGTAAATGGTACACGCCCAGAGAGATCCAATTCCCAGAATTCCTCTGTTGGGGTCTCTCCTTTTATCTCTGCCAATTATAAGCCCTAAAAGAATCCATGTTCAGAATTATAACTCAGACTAACTGAACTTTCACATTTCCACAGAAATGCTCGTAGGCACCGTGGATTCCTAATGCAAATTGAAATTTCACATTTTCACACATAGCAAGATAAAAAGAACTTGAGGTTTCCTGAGAGGGCATGGTTTAAGGTTTGTTTTTGTTTTTTGTTTTTCTCCCAATTGCACCTGGAATAGTGTTTTTCAGAAATAAATTGTTTTTCTCTCCTCCTCGAGGTTGAAATTATATAAACAAAATCCCAAGGTTTTCCAAACACCCCAACATAGCAGGACCTTAACTCCTTAGATCAAACAGAACCTTCAAGACTACTGAATTCCAAGCTCAGTCAACTCCTAGTGATTTCCTGCAGCATGAGAGTTTCACATCATATCTGACAAGAAGCTAAACTGGGTAAGCCTGGAAGCACCAATGCTTATAGTTCATTTGTCATTTTGGATTCACTGAAGGCAGAAAGCAGTAATTGTGAGTGCAAACATACTGCCTTGACTGTAACAAAGAAAAAAAAAACTATGCAGAGTTAATAAGGAATCAGACACTCAGCCTCATGTGTTTGAATCTTAACACATGAAGGAGCTTGGTAAAGGGTTGAATGAAAGTAAGTATCAGTTTCCTCATGCATATTACTACTATTCAGCTGGGGTCATGCTAGCTGCTGATAATGGTAATGTGATGTTTGATGTTTGGTTCATCTTATCTACAAAATGCACATTCATTGTCATTTCCTTCCTGCTTTATCTTATGATCCTCAGCAAAGGAAAAACCCTTTGAGTCCCACTGAAATTAAGTATGATTTGAGTGAGGGAGAGAGAGATAGAGACAGACAGACAGACAGAGAGGAAAAGAGGGAGAGAGAGAGAAAGAGAGAGAGAGAGAAAATGAAAGAGAGAATGAGAGAGAAAGAGGGAGGGAGGAAGAAAGGGAGAGAGAGAAAGGGAAGGAGGAAGAGAGAGAGAGGGAGACAGAAAGAGAGAGAAAGAGAGAGAGGGAGGGAGAGAGAGAAAAAGAGAGAGAGAGAGAAAGAGAGAGAGAGAGGAATGAAGGAAGAAAGGAAGAGAGAGAAAGGGAAGGAGGAAGAGAGAGAGAGGGAGACAGAGAAAGAGAGAGAAAGAGAGGGAGGGAGAGAGAGAGAGAAAGAGAGGGAGGGAGAGAGAGAGAAGGAGGGAGAGAGGAAGAAAGGAAGAGAGAAAAAGGGAAGGAGGAAGAGAAAGAGGGAGACAGAGATAGAGAAAGAAAGAGAGGGAAGGGGAGAGAGAGAGAGTGAGAGAGAGAGAGGGAGGGAAGGAGAGAGAGAGAAAGAGAAAGGGAGGGAGGGAGAGAGAGAAAGAGAGGGAGAGAAGGAGAGAGGGGGAGGGAGGAAAGGAGAGAGGGAGGGAGGGAGGGAGGAAGAAAGGAAGAGAGAAAAAGGGAAGGAGGAAGAGAGAAAGAGAGACAGAGAGAAAGACAGAGACAGAGAAAGAGACAGAGAGAGAAAAAAGAGAGAGGGAGAGAGGAAGAAAGAGAGAGAGAGAAAGGGAAGGAGGGAGAGAGAAAAAGAGAGAGAGATAGAAATAGAGAGGGTGGAGGGAGGGAGAGAGAGAGGGAGGAAGGGAGAGAGAGAGGAGAGAGAGAACTTTTCTTCTATACATAAATGCCAGGTACTTTAGGGGTAACAAAATCCTGAATATATGTAGAAAGAAAATATTCTTGTTCTACTGGTTTATGAGTCAGGAGTCCTGTTAATAGCTTTGAAAAAAGTAAGCCACTTTTCCTTTTTTAGCCTCAACTTCCCCAACTTCTTTTTATTCATTTTTTCATTTATTTACTTATTCATTTATTTAATTTTTTATTTTTAAAATTTTATTTATTTTTGTCACATTTTGAGTTCTGATTTGTCTCCTTCCCTCTCTCTTAATCCTGCTCAAAAGACCAACTATATATTCCATATATATTATACTTTATATATTATATGTATACATTATGTATATCACTTCTTTTTCTGAAAGTGGCTGCCCCAGGAAGCTAGATGATTCAGTAGATAAACTACCAGTCCTGGAGTAAAGAGACTTGAGTTCAAATCTGTCCTCAGATACTTAACACTTAACTCCTGTGTGACCCTGGGCAAGTCATTTAACCCCAATTGTCTTACCAAAAAAAAAAAAAAGTGGATGGCATCCTCCTTCATAAGTCCTTTGTAGTTGATTCTAATATCCATTTTATTCAGAATAACTTAGTCATTTACAGTTATTCTCTGAACAATATTTTTGTTGCTATATACAATATTCTTTTGGCTCTGCTCATTTCATTCTTATTTCATTATCATATCCTATCATTCCTGATAGAGCTATAGTATTCCATCACAATCATTTACCACATCTTATTCAGCCATTCTACAATTGAAGGGTATCCCTTCAATTTCTAGTTCTTTGCCACTACAAAGAGAGTTGCTATAAATATTTTAGATTATATAGGTTCTTTTCATTTTTCCCTAATCACCTTGGGAAATAAATCTAATAGTGGTATTTTGGGGTCAAAGAATATGCACAATTTTATAACTTTTTGGGTACAATTCCAAATTTCTCTCCAAAATGGTTGGAGTATCCCAATTTTTATACATCCCCTTCAACATTTGTTATTTTCCCCTTTTATCATTTTAGCCAATCTAATAGATATGAAATGATAACTCAGAATTGTTTTAATTTATATTTTGTTAATAAATAATGATTTAGATCACATTTTCATATGACTTGCAAAGCTTTGATTTCTTTTGTTGTTGGATCTTTTTTTGAAAGGCATTTGGGGTTAAATGACTTTCCTGGGTTCACACAGCTAGTAGCACATGTTAAATATCTGAGAATAAATTTGAACTCAAGTCCTCCTGACTCCAGGGCTAGTGCTCTATCCACTGCACCATCTAGCTGCCCCAAAGTTTTGATTTCTTCTTCCAAAAACTGCTTGTTCATATCTTTTTATCATTTTTCATTTGGGGAATGACTCATATTCTTATAAATTTCACTCAGTTCTCTATGTATTTGAGATATAAGACCTTTATTTGAAAAACTGCCTATATAATTTTTCATATCAGTCATTTTCAAAAATAAAGAAAAGAAAAAAAAAACAGAAAGAGAAGAGAATATGTTTCAATGTACTCTGAATCCATCAGCTCACTAATTTAAGGTAGATAATATGTTTCATCATTAGTCCTTTGGAAATGTGGTTGTTTATTGTACTCCTTAGTTACTAAGGCTTTCAAGGTTGATTTTCTTTATAATAAGACTATTACTTTATAATTTGATCTCCTGGTTTTTCTCACTTTACACTAGTTCCTATAAATCTTTCCAGGTTTTTCTGAAACTATACTCTTCATTTCTTATAGCACAAAAATATTCCATTGTATTCATAATGTCACAACTTGTCAAGCCATTATCCAATTGATGGGCATCACTTCAGTTTCCAGTTCTTTGCCACTACAAAAAGAATTACTATAAATATTTTTGTTTATGTAAGTCCTTTCTTTTCCTCTTTTTTAAAAAAATTTCTTTGGACTATAGACCCAGTATTGCTTGGTCAAAGGTATGCAAAATTTAGTTTTTTGGGGGTCATAGCTACAAATTCTTTTCAGAATAAAAAGTTAGACTACTTCACAGCTCCATTAACAGTGGCTTAGTGTATTGTTTTCTTAATCCCCTGTAGCATTTATCATTTTTCTTTTTCCACATCTTGAGATGATGGTGTTGTTTTAATGTGTATTTCTCTAATTATTAGTGATTTAGAGCATTTTCCATAGAATTATTGATAGCTTGGATTTCTTCCTCTGAAAATGGCTGTGGAGATTAAAATTATCCCACCTACAATAAGAGAGACTGAAGCAAAACATCTGAGCTAATGGCACTTTATTGAAGGGTCCATGGTATCTTCTAATGAAATGGACTTCAGATCTTGCTAATGATATGAAATGCCAACTCCTTCCAGGGCCCTATTTTTAGAGAGCTAGATGTCCAGTAATTCCAGAATAGCTATACCAAATAAGGAATAATTCCATTGAATAAGCAAAACAATATGTCAGCAGAGTCACAAGTTGAGTGAAACAAGGAATATATATAAAATGGACAGGCTTCTCAATTTGGGCAGGAGGAAATAGTACAAGCTATTAAAGTCAGTGACCTAACTGGCCATAATATGGTCATCTGCTCTTATTGGATAAGACTCTTATCTTATTGGATGGACTCTTAATTGATCCAGAGATACAAAAATATTTTGGGGGGACATTCCATGTAAGTTGTGATCTCTGCCAAGCTGGGCTTCATCATCATCAAAACAAGGGTGGAAGGCCTTTAGTTCCTATAGTTCAGCAGATATACTTAAAATCTACAGCTCACAGCTCTGGCTCTTTCTATACAGAACTTTGATATGATTCTATCAAAATGTTTCATACTGATTGGTCCAAAATGAATTATTTTTATCATGGCCTATTTATATCCTTGAAGATTTATCAAATGGGAAATGCTTGTAAATGTTTCTTGTAAATTCTTGTAAATGACTCAGTTGCCTACACATTTTAGAAATAATGCTATTTATCAGAAAAAAATTGTTACAAAGATTTCCCCCTCCTCAGTTTCCTGATTTTCTCCTAATTTTAAAGGGTTTAGTCTTGTTTGTAAAAATAAAATGAGCTAATAGATTTCTAGAACCGGTAGTACAGTGCCAGGAACTCAGGAAGACTTATCTTCCTGAGTTCAAATACAGCTTCAGACATTTACTAGCTGTGTGTCTCCAGGCAAGTCAATTTACTCTGTTTACCTTAGTTTCATTTGCTGGAAAATTAAATTGTAAACCACAACATGATATTTCTATCATGACAGTCAGACAAGACTGAAAAATTACTGAACAACATGGATGAGAATTAATGAGTGACAGTATCTCAGAATAATCAATGGTCATCATTACCTACTGATGGTTCTGAGAGTAATTTCACAGTCGTTACTACACATCAAATTTGTTAAGTGCCTGCTATGTGCAATATGCTATACTAGTTGCTGGAATAGTTACAGGGGAAAAAAAAAAAAAAAGGTAGTGCCTGACCTCAAAGGATTGTCTTTTGTAGTCATTCTTACTATTGTCTAGAGGGATGATAAGGGAATTGGGGATTCTTTCATAGATCTCTTATTCCAAATGATTGCTGTGAACACTTCCAATTCTCCAGTTTTATAGTCCTTTGTTTCTATGTTGGTCCTATACACAATAACCAGGACATCAGTTTGGGGATAATCAGACACTCAACTGACCAGCCCAGACTGAAATGGAAAAAAAATCCATTTTATCATCTATTCTACCTGTTTTTAACTTTTAGGTGGCAGGTGAAAGGAGTTAAATGCTAGACTTTTGGCCAGAAGGAAAGCCTTCTATCTGACATGTGGTTTGGAAGAACTTTTGTTTTCAAATATTGCTACCTTTCTTCCTTAGAGAAACTGCATTATTTAGCTCTATTGTTCTACTCAGGAACACTAATCTAGTGGTTCTAATTTACAAAAGTGAAAACCAGCTCATTATTGTAGTGGTCAGACAATAGGCTCTCTGGACACTAGGAACAAAAGAATGCCAGAAATAATGACTGGAATAAGTAATGAAGCTCAATTTTAAGCTCTTTTTTGAATTTATGTGAGAAAACATCTATAATTAGGCTGGCAGAAAATGATTTGCAGTTATTTAATTCATGTTATTTCATGCAAGATCATTAATGGTATTCAGTAGTATCTTTATTATCCCTGAGCTCTTTAACAGCTCAAAGTAACAATGAGGTTTTACTTTTTTACTTATCTTTAGGAAGCCAGCCCCTTTCTTCAGATAAAGCAAAAATGGCCCTAACCCCAGGTTGTCATAGACACTGGAGGAGACCTGTCACCAGGTTTCCACAGCATACCTATTTCCCAGTGAATTAGAGGTATTGAGGAAATCAAAGGTATACAGCTGACCTGGACTGAACAAAAGCTACCTTTAGCTCTTCTTGAAGATACATCAGATGGGGCTCCACCCTGGGAAACTAAGGAAATAGTACTGAACCTGAAAGCCTTGCTTGGTTCCTGGAATGGTCTAGGACAAAGCTTCTGAAACTTTTTCCACTTGTGACCTTTTTTCACCCAAGAAATTTTTACATGACTCTAGCTATATAAGTATATAAGATAGGTATACAAATTAGATATTTATTAATAATAAATCATAAATTTAAAAAAATAATTCTTTAATATATATAATTTTATCATTTATTAAAGGCAAGAACAAATCTGCATGCTAACGAATTGGGTGTGTTTGTTTATTTTTATTTAAAGAATTAAATTTGGTGGAATATTTTATAGCTTTTATTGTTGCCAGATTTTTTGCAACCCCCACATTCAGTTATGCAACCTCATATGGGGTTGCTCATGATCCACAGTTTAAGAATCTTGGTCTAGGATAGTGGGCCTCTAAGATAGGTCCAGAGATCAGGTTATTAAAATAGCAATAAGTAGACTAGAATAGAACCACATGTAGCTTTTTTCTATTGATGTAATCAAAATGATTTACTTAGAATATTTTATAAAGTGTTAATCTATCTTTAATAACTTTACAATAGTTTCAATTCATTAGTGTCTCATCCAAAGCAGTGCCATTCTTTCTAATCATTCTGGTGATTATAAGTCACTATACCAACATATACAAATATATGTTTTTGTTTTGTTTTGTTTGCTGAGGCAATTGTGGTTAAGTGACTTGCCCAGGGTCACACAGCTAGGAAGTGTTAAGTGTCTGAGATCAGATTTCAAATCAGGTCTTCCTGACTTCAGGGCTAGTGCTCTATCTACTACAACACCTAGCTGCCCCTACAAATATGATATCGATAAAGTATAGTTATTAGAAAGTTAGACTTGGACCTGAATTCAAATCCTTCCTTTCACACATACTAGCTGTTTGACTATGGTTAATCTGCTTAATTTCTCTGAGCTTCAGGCAACTCCTTTGGTTGGAGGCAGATAGGGAAAGCTCCCCCACAATGAAGAAAAAATAGATCCTGACATTTTTGTTTTGTATATTTATTTATTGTTTTGGTTTTGGGATTGATGTGATTTTATTGTTATAGGGAAATCTTAGGGGAAAAATCCACTACCACCAAACAACAAAAAAACCTCCATCCTTAATACATACACTAATACCTATTCTGAAACTTAAGGTCTGAATTTCTTACTGTTCTAAAAGGTTAATTGACTTCCAAAGGGTCACAACCACTATATGCCTCAGATAGAACCTAAACTATGATCTTGCTGGCACTGGATCAGGCCTTTATCCACTACTTTATACAACTTCTTTTTATAGTAATAATGGCAATAGGTATTATTATTATTAGAAATGGAAAATAAATGGAATGGAAAATAAATTCCAGTAAGATGTATACCATGACAGTTATATGTCTAATTTTATTGCATTTGGGGAATTTAAAAGGACTTTCTTCACATCAACCCTGTCATGTATGAATTATAATCACAATTATCTTTATTTTACAAATGGAGGAAACAGATTCAGACAGTTAAATGACTTTAACAAAGTCAAACTAGTAGTAATTGATAGAATAAGGACTCAACCATAGGACTTCTAATTCAAGTCAAGTCTTTCTACTATATTGTGCTATTTCTAGAAAAAAAAAAGGACTCAGATTTTCATAATTTAGAAGAAGAAAAGTTATCTGTGGTTCAGATCAGTCTATTAAAACATATATTTAAGGATCCCTGGTTGCAGAGATGCATTAATCTCTTTATGAGGCAACTATTCTTAGGACCTGTGGTGATCAAAAAAGTATAAGACACAGTCTTAGCCCTCAATTAATATACAATTTAGTAGGGTATGTTCCACACACAAAAACAACAAGAAAATAATACCAAAAAATGGAAAGTCAATGTTGTGCCAAGGGATAAACATGACAGAGTCATATATGTTGGAATCTGAGCTCTTCTTAGCCTGTGTGACCATGAGAAAGTCATCTGTGGGCCTAGGTTACCTTATCTGTGAAATGAGGATATTAATGTTCATAGAACCAGAAAAAGGATTTTAAAGATCATTTAATGCATCTCACATTCATAGATGAAACTACAGCAGCAGCAGTCCTGCCAGCATCAGCAACAACACATTCTAGTCTTTGTAGGAAAGACCAGAGGAGCATACTTTAGAACCCTAGCCCTAAAACTGGGAAATCCACATGTTATGATGTGGGACATCACACAAACCCTGAACTTGCTTCCTCCTTCTGCCCTTTCTGATGTTTTCCCCCCTAGATTCTCTGTGAAAAGTCTCCCCAACACTCTTAATTCCAGTATATAATAGGCTGAAGCATTCTTTGCCATGGAGTTTCCATGGCAATGCCAGAAGACAATACCAGCCTATATATGTTTCATAGAGTTATAAAGGAGATAAAAGCATAGTCCCTACCTTCAGCAGCATACTTACAATAGAAAATAATTTGTAAGACTAGTATGTGCAAGAGGAATGAGACCTATCTTGCTGAACCTCAAAAGACAGAACAAAGAACAACTGCAGAATAGTTGTAGACAATCTGCATGGGATAATAGATAGAACACTGAAATCAGACCTGCCTACCTCTCACTTTTACAACATATCTTTAGACAAGTTACTTTGCTGACATTTAAGGGTTGGACTAGATGGCTTCTGAGGTATCTTACAGCTTTAGGTCCATGATCCTGTGACCATATATCAGCATGGTAGAAGGAAAATAGTCTAACCAATAGGAGCCTTGGCAAAGTGGAATAGGACACTTTCTTTGACTATTAGATTTCTTCTCTCAGGTATGATGTAAATAGGAATCTCCGTGGATGGGGCTTCTGTGCCTTTAGGTGACCAGAAAGGTGCTTCAAGGTAGGCAAAGGGCAATCTTTATTGCCTTTTAGGGAGCATTAATCCCTGCCATCAAAAAAATCCAAAACCAAAACATATAATTCTGGCAATATCACAAATGAGTGCAGTCTAGATCAGACCAGGTTGAAATCAATGACTTTTGATATCCCTTCCAAGGGAAATTCTGTGATACTTTTATGGAGAAGATGGTACGGGCACAAATGGAAAAAAGGTTTGCTTGCTAAACAGGAACAACAAAGCAGAAGGTATAATTTTTGCAAATGATGGATTTTGCTGCATTTTGTGTAGGGGTGTGTGTGTGTGTTTGTGTGTTTGTGTGTATGTGTGTAGAGGAGTGTAGAAGGAGAAAGATTAAAGGAATTTAAGGGCAACAGGCACATTAGATTGAATTGTATCCATAAAGGTCATGGGAGAAAAATGGATGGCAAAAGTCTGAAGGATTAACGGGGGAAAAATGGAACCTAAAAAGTTTTGGTGACAGCTCAGAAAAATACCTTGCTCAACTTCTGGATATTTTACAATGCTTCATCCTGGCAGACAATACTGATTTATTTCTTTTGTCAATCTGTGCTTAGAAATCTTGTTAGGTGACCTCAGGAATCACATTTGACCTTACATCTGGACCATTCAGTAAATAATTGCCAGTATGGACCAGGCAGGGAATAAGAGGAAGCCTTTTTGTCCTGCCCAAGAGCAGGGACAGAGACGCCCATTACATAATTACTTTATGTAAAATACAATCTGTTCTGCATGAATTACACACATCCAAAAGGAAGAGGTTGACAGCCCCAATTCCTGAAGTGGCAAAATATCAGAGGGAGCTTTTGTTAGGACCAATCCAGCATGTGAGTTGATAATTATGGTATAAAACACAACTGGGAGGCATAATGATAGGGCCAAATGCAAATATTAAGGTCAAACTATTTAAGGGCCTTGAAGGCATATTCTGCTATTTACAATTACTCTCCCACTTCCAGGCAATCTTGACTTTTGAATAGGAATCAAAAGATTCTTGCTTTTGTGTATTTTTTAAGTGACATTTCCAGACTTGCTTCCATACTCAACAATACTTTATTTTCCTGACAGTAACAAGAATATGTGTTAAGTATGGACAGTGTCTATAACTTTATGTAGGTTTTCGAAAAAAATTAGGTTAGATGCTTGTAGGATAAAAGACTAATTTGTATAATGAAGATACGGAAATGTGAATAGCCATGTGACACTAGGAAAGAGTCACAAATTTTTAAAAAGTGTTTTCAGATCTTTTTTCTAAATTTTAGATCCTTTTACATCTGAACTGTTTTTGATAAGTGAGTTGCTCAACTAGGTTTCCAGTTTTATTCCTTACAAAGTTTGATGAATATAGGGAGCTCTTTTCTTTGCTCCCAGAGGTCCCCTCCTTGATTTCAGCCTTGAGTAGCTGGCCATTTGAATCATTGTGTGTGTGTGTTTGTTGTGAATGAGAGATGTTGAAGGGTGAGAGATAGCCTAACAGTGGTGGGGTTTCCAGGCCAGCGTCATAAATTTTTGTGAATTCGAATTCACAGTCCCAATCTCCAGGAGAAGTTTTTTGGCAAAAAAGTGGGTTTATTACACTGAGAAGCCACTCAGTGGCTCAGTTCCTGATAGGAATTAGCAAAGGTTTGGGTACACAGCCTTCATTATATTTAGGTTTCTATGGGTGGAGGCTAAGGAGCCATCTCTTGCTGAATTGAGGGATTAATCAGTAATGGGTGGTAATCACGCCCCAGGCCAAGATCTCCAAATGAATTGGAAGTGGTAGGTAAGGATCCTGGAATTTTTTGTTTTTGTCTTTCTCTCTATTATTCTACTTTCCTTTCTGGCACTCATTTGTAACAGCAACTCCTATTTTTCCTTTCTCTTCCAGTGTCTCAGATGAGAGTGTCAGCAGCTGCTTGTTTGGGCTTATCAAGGGAGGAACATGGTCCAATATTGTTCTGTTCTAAAGCAACTTCAATCTGTATTGAAGCTGAGTAGTCAGGGTCTACCCTGACAGCTTTCTTTCTTCCTTTGTCTCTTCCTCTCTGTCTCTATCTCTGATTCTGTCTGGAGTCTCAGTCTCTTGTCTCTTTCTCTCTTAACGAGCTGAGAATGCTAAGTTGAATCTACTCTTAGAGACCACGGAGACTTGTAGCTTTAAAAGGCCTAGGTCTCCCACAGCAGCCAGGGCCATCTCTGGTCACCCTGATCTATATCTGGCCACTGGACCTAGATGGCTTTGGAGAGGAAAGTGAGACCAGTGACTGTGCACACACTTAATCCAATTCACTTGCACCTCTCTAATCTCATGGTCCTCTTTAAGAACAAAGCACAGACAATAACAACAACAGAGACCACTTTAGCACATAGAAACCTATATAAAAGAGGGAATTCACCAAAGGCTAGCAAGAGATAATCTCTAAGGGGGGATTATTATCATTATAGATAACAGATTTAGAAAAAGAATGGACCTTAGAGGTCAGCCAGTTATATCTTCTTATTTAACAGATGAACAGATTCAGAGAGAGAAGTGGCCCAACCCAAGATTTGAAGCCAGCTCCTCTGACTCCAAGTGCTTCCTCATGACCAACAAAGCTGTATGTACACAGCATAGTCACAAATGCAAAGCAATGTAAGAAAAAGTTAACTTTGATAACAATGAAACTGAATTTTGGAAAGGTTTCTTTCCAAACTTTTTGACTTGGATTTGTGACTGAGTTTTTGGCATGGATCAATTCAAAGGATCAGCTAAAAGAATTGTGTTGATTACACCTGCAATAGTGTACCTGCAACCACACAATACCATGTGGCATTGGGGCTGAACTTTCTGATAGCAAATATCTTCACAACCACCTTCCTCCAGCAGAAAGCTGCTCTGAAGTCAGCAAAGTCCCAACTTAGGACTCATTTCCAACTTTTATCAGCCTCAAACCTATATATCAAAATTGTTAACAAGGTGCTCCATTTTTATTGAAATTCTCTTTTACTGGAAGCCTGTGTTCATCTAAATTTGGGACTAATTTCCCCCAGGGCATGTTAATTTGCGGTGACTAAATTGTTGAGATAATTCAGAGAGATAGTGAGTGTAAATCTCCTTTAAGGTACCTTGGAGATCTGGCCAAGGAGAGACATTGGGTACTAAAAAAAAAATTGTCAAAGCAGTAGAAGAACTGAATATTTCCCTCAAACTAGAGGCACACTATGTGTCTATCATTCACCCACAAGTATAATTAAATTCAGTAGGTTGACCAATAGGTGATGAAATATTTCTGTCTCAGCAACTCATAAATAATAACTGACATTTGCATCATTATGCAAATGAATGAATGAAACATTTATTAGGCATTTGATTTTAGCATTGAGCTAAATTCTGAGGATACAAATAGAAAAGCAATCCTTGTTTCTTTCCCCTGGGATTATGAAATTTTTAAAAATATTTTGATAACTGTCTTTAAATATAATTGGTTCTCTATGTATTTTACTTTATGCCTTTAAAAATGTTATTCTAGGAAGGGGTCACCCTTTGCCAGACTACCAAAGGGATCCAGAACACATTAAAGGTAATAATGAGAGGCAATACATGTAAGAAGTTTCAGACACAAGTCGAAGAGATAGGCATCATGGTCCTTAGGATGCAGTGATAAATCAGATAGTAAAGAATCTTTTAAAATATTTCCATTAATAAAATCAGATCTGCTGTGAATCACTTGATATCAAGAACTTTGGTTGCAAGAACATTCCTTTCTTTTCTTTAGCTATGGTAGTGTAATGCTCAGGGAGAAACTGAGGCAGTATCACACATTGGAGATTAGTTAATATTGATGTTAATTGAGAGTTCAGAATCCGTAGCTATGAATTGGGATTTCTGGGACTCTTGTCCCAAAGCACACAGTCCATTTAGAGTTTAGACTGGCAAACATGCCAGCCGACTGGATCTCAAGTAGATCCAGCCCAGAGAGTTAGACTGACAGTCATTGCCAGCTGACTGGATAATAAGATCCAGCAAATAGTAAGTTTGGTCATAGGATTCTTATAGGATTCCTGGGAACAAAGAGCTCACAAGACAGAAGGAGCAGGAAGGATTGAGCACTGGGGAGAAATGGAGTTCCAGGAAGGACTATCAATTCAATTCTGACAGGTAGGGAGTAAAGGAAGCTTGAGAAGGAACTGGGAGACAGGAAGTCTGAAGCCAAAAAATAAGGGGTATGCAGAGACGGACCATCTGGAGGTTTTATGACTCCTTTGGAATGTGAGCCCAATTATTTCTGATGGTCAGGAAGTGGGGGAGGGGGTTGCTACTGAGGCAGAACAATTAAGGGAAAGTGAAACAGAGCAATTGAGGGAAACTGAGACATGGAACTGTGGCACAACATTAGCTGTGGATGCTGAGAGGTAGAGATTGTAGTACTAGATTATAGCTGCTAGATTATTGTTTCCCTGGATGATAATTGTAATGGGCCAAACTGGTAGCAGGGTTAGTGGTCTGGAATGGGGACACTGCTATTCCCTGAAGTCAGGAGTTTACTTATCTGATAACAACAACTGGTTGTTGTTGGTGGTGGTGGTGATACAGTTGGAGAAGTACCCTTTTCCTCAAGAATTGCTCTCCTAAGTGATGGCTACTGGGACTTCCTGGAAATAGGACTGTTGATGTGAAGAGCAATGAAATTCCAAGGCCTCTTGGTCTCTGATTCTTTGGATTTAGTAGTTCTAGGGAAGGTGGTAGTCAATGTATAGTAGAAGTAATCTTATCTGCCTGACACATATAACTTCCTTGCTCTCCCTCAGTTGGCAAAGAGTTTTTCATTCATTATCTCATTTCCTACTAAGGAGGAGATCACAGAATCACAGATAGTAGGATTATAGAACTGAAGATCTAATCCAACTTCATAATTTTATAGACAAGGAAACTGAGGCCCCAGGGAAATTAAATGATTTGCCTACGTAAGAAAGGATTTTCTTTAGAAGTGTTGTTAGAGCAGTCAGTTATTGAATTGGGATTTCAGGATTGCTTGGAAGATCTCCATGACAGAGGACAAAAAAATACTGAAATCTACCAGTATTAGTCCAGAATCAAGTGAATCTGAGTCGAATCATCTATAAGAAGGCATTACTAAGAAAGATCAAACTGCAAATAAGCTTCCCAATCAAACCCCGCCCCCCCCCCCCCCCACCACACCCCCCCCCCCGGGGGGGGGGGAGGATTGTTGAATTACAGGATTATACATTTAGAGTCGGGAGGGATTTTACAAGTTATCCAATTGAATCCTTTATTTTATAGATGAGTAAACTCAGACTACTCCAAGGTCACACAAGTAGCAAATGACAGACATAGAAGTAATATTTGTACACTACAATGAATATTGCATTCAAATACTGGCTTTAAATTCCAGCTGTGATACTTTCTACTGTCTTCCTGAACTTTACAGAATCTAAGTTACCTATCCATAAGTAGTGTATGGTAGAGAGGAACTTTACAAAATTGAATTTGTTTATTTAATTTGTTAAATTTAATGTGGACCCTCACTTTATGGATTTTCTCTTTATCCGAAAAAGCAATTTCTAAATATATAATACACACTGTAATATATCAATATTTGAGAATATACATTATGGACAGATTTTGAACTTTCTTCATATAGTTTCTCCATGGTACACAAATACATGGAAGAAAATACACAGTGAAAGTATATGTTAAATATGCTTACCAACTGTTTTTATTACTAACTTGTCTTGAGTCCCTCAGAGTAATGATGAACTTCCTACATATTTTATTATTTGAAAAAAGGTCTCAACTTTTTTGGCTTAGGAATTATGTGATTCTTCAAAACCAATGTAAATTGTTTTAGAATCTCAGCTGAGTGGTTATCAACAAATATTCCTGAATGGAAGGATTTTTCATTACCCTTTCCGTTAATCCTCACCTTTTGAAAAATGATTCATTCTCCCTCTTCCTCTAACAAACTCAGCATTCCTTTTGGTAAGTGCAATTAAATAAATTGAGGTTTTGGTGGATAGTTGGTCTCTAACCAATTCTTTCCTACCAGTTGGAATGATCACAGAAAATAAAGGGGCAGATAAGAGATGCAATAAGGTATGAATCTTTTTAACAAAGAATAATGACAATGAAAAGACTCATACTTTAATAATCCTTTATGAATGTGAGGTTTTACCTTGATATTGAAGACTGACCAAGAAAGGCCATCCATTCCAAACTTCCTTATTTTTAAAGACTTATTTGGCCAGTTTTAGAATTCAGTCCAGATAGAACTCAGAAATTGACAAAGGATCCAGCTTCTGAGAGGGAATGCCCCCAATGACCATGACACTTTATAGTAAGACTACTTGAAATAATTAGAACATGGTGTAATTTGAAAGGGAACACAAGGTACTATGTGCTCCAAGGAGGACTCCCAAGAGGAGAGAAGGAATATTATGGCCCTGAAGTATGGGAGGTATATAGGACATGTATTCTCTACGTATGTGACTCTACCACTGCGGTCAAAATGTATGTCCACTCTTTTTATAGATGATGCCAATATATGTGGAAGAATGTTACCCATAGTTATGGGGGAAATGTTTTGTAGTATTGTTCTTGGTTATTTCCGTATTAGTAATTGTCTTTTCTTTGAGTCGTGCCAAAGGTGAAAATAGTCTGTATTGATCCACACTCAGTCTCCATAGATTTCTCTCTGCATGCAGATAGGGTTTTCTATCCAAAGTTTATTGAGATTTAAAGTCCAGATTCTTAGACTGTGATTTGTGACCCCATATGGGGTCTGGTAACTGAATGAGAAATTATGATTTGTTATCAGTTTGATTTGTATACCTATTTTGTATATCTATTTAACAGGGGTCACATAAAAATTTCTTGGGCAAAAAAGGGTCACAAGTGGAAAAAGTTTAAGAAGTCCTGCAAGACACAAATATTCATTCTCAAAAAAAGGTCTCCCCCATTTGCTTTATTTCTTTTTTAGATTACCTTCCTGTTCTAGATGTTCAATGTTCCCCCCTGAGGCACCTAAAATTCCTCCACTCTACTGTGCTACTCAGATCCAGAATAAACACTTAGCACAGTAATTGGTACACAGTAGGCATTTATTGCATGTTTACTGATTTCCTGACAACCATTTTGGGATTTAGCTTCCTTTTTTTGAAAAAGAATCTTATTTTTTTTTAATTTATGGAATAAAACAAGCCTTTCCATAACAGTATAAATAGATGATTATGCATGAAATTGCAAATTTATTATGTAGGATTCACTGTTTCTTTTAAATATGAAATAGTTATCATGTAAATTTCTTTTTTTACCTTTCTTCTTTCCCTTCCCCCTTGCCCTGTACAATAGATGGCTATCATTAGACATAATAGGTACATATATGTAAAATTATTCTATATACACTTCTATTTATCAGTTCTTTCTGAAGATGCATATGGTATCTCTCTTCACATTCCCTTTATTTTTAATTTGTATATTTATAGTAGTCAAAATGACTTAATTGCTCAAAGTTTTTCTTAAAACAATATTTCTGTTACTGTATACAATGTTCTCTTTTAAGTAGGGTAACAATTCCACTTTTCAGATAAGATAATAAAAACCCAGAAAAATTAAGTGACTTGTTGAATGTCATACAGTCCATCAATGACAAAGCCTCAAACTTTGTAGACCTCAGGTTTGCTGGCCCTGATGCTGTCCTCATTCTGTTATACTATGACCCCTGTGCTTTATTTCACTGAGAAGAACATAGGATCAGAGATTCAGAGATTTGGAACTGGGAGGGACCTTAGAGGGCATCCAGCTCAACTCCCTCATTTTACAATAACTAACCAGGAAGTTAAGTTATTTGGCCAAAGCTATTAAGTTGTATACATGTTCAATGCTCTCTGGTCTCCTAGTTTGTCTTCTAGAAAGTTATGGAAGTTAGCTATGGAAGAGACAGTTTGTAATTGTGACTCAGTCATAGCCTGGAAATTGGTTTGTACATAATTATTCATATCAATTGGATTCTCTTTTAAACTAGCTAAGAACATGTTGCCAGGAATATTAATCTCTACATTATCTTTTTGGTCATAGGATCTAGTTATTATTCCTTTGTTTACTATTTTCCGGGCATAGAAAGAAAGTAGGAGGACATAATAGAAGCAAATGTCATTTCTTCCTTTCTCTTGCTGCCTTCCTGCAACTATTCCTGTGAACTATAAGATCATCTCTTTCTCTGTCTAGTGAAAAGCTCTTTAATGTCTAAACAGTGTCCCTGGGGCTTTAGATGAAAAATTGTAACATGCAACTTTGAAAGACTTTTTCTCTTCTTCCACTCATCATCTCAAGGTTCAAAAATGCTCAGTTGACCTGTGAAAAATCACTATAAATGATACAGGAAGCAACATGGACAGGGATCAGGAAAAGATCGCCAGGGATGCTACCTTAAGCAGCTTCATTTTGGTGGTAGTCCTGAAAAAGAACTGGTAAACTGCATCCATTTCAAAAGGCAAGATGCAAGCCTGGGATTTAACTCCTCAGATAGTCCCCTATAATCTTTCACCTTTCCTACTAATCTCATTTTACCATTTCCTTTATAAACCATACTGATTCCATTTCTGTTTTTAACTCATGATACTTATCACACTTGGGATGTCTTTTTTCCCCTTCCCTCCACTGCTTAACTCTAACCATTCTTCTAAAGTCTATTCAGTTTATACAAGAAACACATCTAAAACATAGAGATACATACAGGGTGAAGGTAAAAGGCTGGAGCAGAATCTATTATGCTTCAGGTGAACAAAAAAAAGCAGGGGTTAGCAATCCTGATCTCAAACCAAGTAAAAGCAAAGATAGACAATTAAAAGAGACAAAGAAGGAAATTATATCTTCCTAAAGGGTACCATAGATAATGAAGCAATATCAATACTAAACATATATGCACCAAGTGATATAGCATGGAAATTCCTAGAGGAAAAGTTCAGAGAGATGCAAGAAGAAATAGACAGCAAAACTATAATAGTGGGGGATCTCAACCTCCCTCTCTCAGAACTTGATAAATCAAACCACAAAATAAATAAGAAAGAAGTTAAGGAGGTAAACAAAATGTTAGAAAAGTTAGGTATGATAGATCTTTGGAGGAAATTAAATGGAGACAGAAAGGAGTTTACTTTTTTCTCAGCAGTCCATGGAACCTATACAAAAATTGACCATGTGTTAGGACACAAAAACCTCAAAATCAAATTCAGGAAGGCAGAAATAATAAATGTATTTTTTTTTCAGATCATGACGGAATAGAAATCACATGCAATATAAGGCCAGGAGAAAATAGACCAAAAACCAATTGGAAACTAAATAATTTTATCCTAAAGAATGAATGGGTGAAACAGCAAATTACAGACACAATTACTAATTTCATCCAAGAGCATGACAATAATGAGACAACATACCAAAATTTGTGGGATACAGCCAAAGTGGTAATAAGGGGAAATTTTATACCTCTAGATGCTTATTTGCATAAAATAGAGACAGAGAAAATCAATGAATTGAGCTTGCAACTAAAAAAGCTAGAGAAAGAACAAATTAAAAACTCCCAATCAAATACCAAACTTGAAATCCTAAAAATAAAAGGAGAGATTAGTAAAATTGAAAGTAAAAAAAAAACTATTGAATTAATAAATAAAACTAAAAGTTGATTTTATGAAAAAACCAACAAAATAGATAAACCTCTAGTTAATTTAATTAGAAAAAGGAAAGAGTAAAATCAAATTGTTAGTCTCAAAAATGAAAAGGGAGAACTTTCCACCAATGAAGAGGAAATTAGAGCAATAATCAGGAGTTACTTTGCCCAACTTTATGCCAATAAATTTGATAACCTAAGTGAAATGGAGGAATATCTACAAAAAATATAGATTGCCCAGATTAACAGAAGAGGAAATAAATTACTTAAATAGTCCCATTTTAGAAAAAGAAATAGAACAAGTCATTAATCGACTCCCTAAGAAAAAATCCCCAGGACCAGATGGATTTACATGTGAATTCTACCAAACATTTAAAGAACAATAAAGTCTATTCAGTTCTGGTCTTTCTTGGTCACCCCATCCTACACTGATCTCACCCTACTGTGCTGGGAGGACCAAATGAGTTAACTATGTAAAGTGTTTTGCAAATGTAAAGCATTATATAAATACTAGTTAGCATTAACATCATTACAGATCAAATGAGATATTTATAAAGCACTTATAGTGACTAGCACAATGTAGGCACTATATGAATGCTAATTATTGTTATTAAACTTTGAAGTTAACAGTTATAATCTATTTTTCTACCTCTTTCTTTTAAAAAATATTATAAAATTTACAACCACATAATTTTTTATTCTCACAATTCAATTCTAACAAACATTTTAAAAATGATTATATGTAAGTTGGGCAGCTACACAATGGAGTGGATAGAGCACCAAGCCTGGAGTCAAGAAAACCTGTGCCCAAATCTGATTTGAGACACTTACTAGCTGTGTGACCCTGAGCAAATCACTTAACCCTGTTTGCCTCAGTTTCCTCTTCTGTGAAGTAAGTTAGAGAAATGACCAATCTTACCAGTATCTTTGACAAGAAAATGGGGTCACAAAGGGTCAGACATGATTGAAATGACTAAATGAAAATAACAATCACTGAACCCAGTGTCAAGTACTCCCAAGTTCTGCTCCTACCCAAAATTCTTACTAAAATCTCTTAATCTCTCTAAGCAAGATATTAATACTTTAGTGCCATCCTCATAAGTTTTCTGAAGAGACTTAAATGAGGATATGTATGTAAATATGAGTTTGTGTCACTCTGCAAATATCACTTATTCATATCATCTGCATTATGATTAATTTATAGTTGAACAGACCTTAGAAGTCATTTAGCCTGACTCCCTCATTTGATAAAAGAAAAATTTTGCCAGCAAAAGATGTCCCATAGATAAAAATGGATGAATTAGAATGGGAACCCAGATTCTCAGCTTCTAAAGCCAATATTTTTTCTCTTGCACCTTGTTACCTCATCTTGTCTACATTTTAAAACAAAATGCTACTGGGAAATAAGTGAGGTTGCAGGTGAAATTACTGTGATCTCTTCAGAGGAAAGATTATTGAGATCAATTATGATTTCTGTGGACACTGCAATTCTGTATGTAAAAATTAATCAGTCTACTTACTGAGTGCTTTAATTTGACCATCTTGTTACTAGAAGTGTTATTTGCATTTATTTATTTATTATTTATTTTTACAAACTACAACAACAAAAAACAACTGAAGCTCTTGGGTCAAAAGACTAATTTGAATCTTTTTCTCTCATTTTTTTTTCTATACTGAATTTTCCCTACCCTTTTACTCCAAGATTTCAAAATTTTAAAAATGAAGTAGGGCACAAAAATTGCAATTATTTCCAAACCCAATATGGAGTGCAGAGGACTGATCTTACATACTGATGAATTTAATCTCATCCCAGTCTAGGTTGCTTTTCAGTCTCTTTTGCAAATAAATTCTCTTCTACTCAGGGCCAATAAATTTACAGAGAAGACAAATTAGGGTCCAGAAGTTATATTCCATTATCATTCCTGCCAACACTCACATCAGTGCTAACAATGCTATACTAGGGTTTTTTCTGTGTCAGAGAGGCAGAAGCATTGGTGCCCAAACAACCCTGGAACTGTATTATCAATTGTGCTCCTTGGCATTGAGGCCCAATAAGGAAGTACTTTTGGAATTTCTAAAGAAAAACAAATTCATCTAATCTTTTGCTTCCTTAAGTGGAGTTCCTGTTCTTCTGCTCTACACAATCATTTCACTCATCCAGACTGCCTTTAGGATTTTCATGGCAAAAAATACTGGAGTGGTTTGTCATTTTCTTCTCCTTTCTGTTCTTTTAGAAGAAAGCATTTTTATGAACTTTCTAAACAGAGATAAGGCTATCTTATTATTATCTTATCTCTTTGTCTTAGATCACCAAGGTCATTATAAACTGTTGTGGATCAGAATTCTTTTCCTCTTAAAATACTCTGCTTGATGCCATTGATCCAACAGGTTGGTCAAATGCAAGCCATATTCAAGATGTCCTTTCAAGAAATGTACAAAAGGCATTGCAGAAAAAAATGGTTTTCTATGTTCCAGGCACTGATCTAAGTAAGAGAAAAAATGTAGAAGTCTTTGCCCTCAAAGAGCTTACATTTTATAAGGACAGATAACATAGAAATACAATCATACACATATACAAATAGATGTATATGTACATATAAAAATAAATATATGCAGACACATATAGAATGCTTTATAGAAAGTGGGGATCAGGAAAGACTTCATAAAGAAGGTGACACATGCTGAACCTTGATGGAAGTCAGGGATTCTAATAATATACAAAACTACCTTACTACATATTTTAAGATTTTTCATAGAGTCCAAAATTTGCCTGCACTGAGACTCTGATTACCTTTCCAAGAACAGAGAATTTAATCTATGTTGTAGATCCTGCTCAACTAGTAGTCTTCACAAAACTTTCATCCTCAAAACACAACCTTCTTTTCCAGGCCCCCTCTATCCCATACAAGGTATTGCTGGAGCCAGATCAAACCAGCTAGAGAATATTGATTTTCAAATTTTCAATGTGAGTATTTACATCTTGGAAATCAGAAAACTTATAGATTAGAACTTGATTTATTATTTTGTTGATAATCTGGATTTAAGAAAGTGTTGCAGTTAAATTTAAAGATATGTATACTATGAATATTTTTTTTCAGTATTGATTGTTATTTATTTACCAGCATGCCCCTCAAGTGGAGTCATGTGAAACTGATCATTAGAAAGGCCTTATTAAAAGTACACTTTCTTTTCCTGAAATTGTTACTGTTCTAGAAAAAACAGGGTGTATAGTTATTATAGGCAAATATCCATTGAAGTCCATCAGGAAAAGAAGAAGTAAGGCAGCTTTGAAGCAAGCATAGAATCCTAGGTTGCTAAATAATTTTTATTAGTAGAAAGACAGATGGAAGATGGATCTGTCTTTGTGCAGTCCAGGAATAGTTAGCTGTCTCTCCAGCCAGGGATACAAAAGGGATCTATGGAGGTCTAAATTATCAGTACATTTTGATCTGCACAGGTATGAAGTCACTGTTCCAATTTGCCTGGAATGGTAAGTACTTTGGAAACAAATGACTCTTCTTGGCCAAAATCATGATTTGTTCAAGAAGGAACCTATCCTTTAAAAGAGATTGATGTCAAGATGGTTCCTTTGATGACAGGGAAATAATGTCAAGAGTGAAAAAAAATGAATAAAGACATTATGAGAAAAAATAATGAAGGAGAATCACTGGTAGTTTATGATGCATGACATTTTGTTAATGTTAAGCTTTCCCAGGTGTCTTATCTAAGCCTAAGAAACAAGCAAACAGTTGAAATTTTATATGGAAAGTAGTGAGGTGGGTCAGTGAACAGAATGTTAGAATCAGGAAGGTCTGAGTTCAAATACTCGCTCAGATATTTACTAGCTGCATGACCCTGGGTAAGATAATTAATTTCTGACAGCCTGTTCCCCAATCTATTAAAAAATAAAGATACTACTAGCATTCAGGTTTCTGTGAGAATAAATGTTAGCTATTTGTTATTCTTGGGCTGCTAGATGACACAATAGATAGAGCAAAGCTTGGAATCAGGAAGACTTATCTCCTTGAGTTGAAATTGCCTCAGTTTCCTCATCTGTAAAATGACCTGGAGAATGAAATGGCAAACTTCCCCAGTATTTTTGTCAAGAAAATCTTAAATGAAGTTGCAAAGAGTTAGACATGACTGAAACAACTGATTAACAATAACATTATTGATTAGCATTCTTGATTTGAACAATAGGTCCATATTTACTGAACATCAGTATAATTTATGAACAAGGATTCTCCTCTCATCTACATACTCAGAAAATGACCCCAATTTTTAGACAATGCTCAGGAGTCTTCACCTATGCATTTATTTCTACCAGTCAATTGGATGACACAATATTGATTTCAAGTAAGATATTTGATCAAATACCATAGCATATACAAGATACATATACCGTGTATATGCTATGGTATATGTCCTTGTATCAATTTACATTCTTTAGTTCTTTTTTTGGATGCAGATAGCATTTTCTGTCCAAAGTTTATTGGGATTGCTTTGGATTATTTAGATTTAGAATTGAAAATTAGATTATTTAATTTCCAAATGGTTTTTAGTCTTTCTTTTCCTGCTCTTTTATTGAATATAATTTTTATTGCATTGTAATCTGAAAAGCATTTACTATTTCTGTCTTTCTGCATTTGATGGTGAGGTTTTTATGCCCTAATACATGGTCAATTTTTGTGAAGCTGCCATGTACTGCATGTGGCTCAAGATTTATATATATCATTTTCTCATCCAGGGATGTAAACAATTTAACACACACACACACACACACACACACACACACACACACATATATATATATATATATATATGTATACATATATACACACATTTTCCCCTAGTTACCTTTCTATCTTGTCTTGAGTCCTGTGTTTGTAGTTTAAATTTTCTGTTTAGTTTAGTTTTTTTTTTTTTTTTCCCAGTAGAAATGATTGAAAGTCTCTTACTTCATTGAAGCTCTATTGCCTCCTCTGAAAGATATTACTGAATCTAGCTGGTTAGTTAATTCTTGGTTGTACTCCTAGGTCCTCTGTCTTCTGAAATTTGGTATTCCAGGCCCTCCCATCCTTTATCGTAGAAGCTGTTAGATCATGGGTAATCCCGGCTGTTGGTTTTTGATATTTGAATTGTTTTTATCTGGCAGTTTGCAGTTTTTTTTCCTTGAGTTTGTAGTTCTGGAGTTTTGCAACAATGTTCCATGGAGTTTTCTTTATGGGATCTCTATTCCAAAGATGATCAGTGGATTTTTTCAATGACTATTTCCCCCTCTGTTTCTAGAATATTGTGACAGTTTTTCTTAATGGTCTCTTGAAGAATACTATCCAAGCTCTTTTTTTGGTGATGGCCTTCAGGTAGGCCAATAATTTTTAAATTGTCTCTTCTGGATCTATTTTCCAGATTGTTTTTCCAACTAAGCTATTTCACATTTTCTTTTATTTTTTCTTTCCTTCTTCTTCTTCTTCTTTTTTTTTTTTTTTAGTTTGTTTGACTGATTCTAGCTATCTCACAGAGTCATTAGCTTTCATTTGTCTTGTTCCAGTTTTTATTGTGTGGTTTTCTTCAGCTAGCTTTTGTATCTCTTTTTTGTATTTGGTGAATTCTACTTTTTAAGGAACTGTTTTATTCGGATAATTTTTTCCTTCCTTTTCTAAGCTGTTGACTCTCTCATGCCTGCCTCTCATTTCCTTTCTCATTTTTTCTTCTACCTCTCTTATTTGTTTTTTATGAGCAAGAAGTCTCTTTGGGCTTGAGACCAATTTGTATCACTCCTTGAGATTTCTTCTTTGGTTTTGTTTTGTCCTTGTTTGAGTTTGTGCTTTGGTCTGTCCTGTCATCATGATAGCTTTTTATGGTCAAGGTTCTTTTCTGTTTCTTGCTCATTTTTTTCCTTTTCTTTTTTGTATTTTTTGTACTTTTTTTACTTTTACGGTTGAGCTCCTGGGGCAAAGGAGACAGTATTAAGCTTTCTGTGCAACAAAACTTGGTTTTGACCACAGGGGCCCCTTGGATGGCATTCTTCAAGAGATCATTAAGGAAAATGAAGTTCCATCACCTTCCCTGAAAGATGATTTGGAATTTTGTATTCTAGTCCCTCCTATCCTTTATTGTAGAATTTGTCAGATCCTGGGTAAATCCTGCCTGTTGGCCCTTGATATCTGAATTGTTTTTATTTGGCAGCTTTCAGTATTTTTTCCTTGAGGTTAGGAAAACCCTTTTTTAGGAAACCCCTTTTTAGGAAATCCCTTTTTTTCTGGCCATTTATAACATCATTCATGGATCATATCAAAATTATCAACTTATAGAAATCAGGAAGTGAAAGGTTTTTGTACCTAGCTTTCAGCTCATCATTGCCTGCAGTTGCCTTAGCAAATGATTTCATATGTCTTATATGGTCTACAGGCTGGCTGTTCCTATAAAAAGATTGTGACCCACAGTTTAAGAATCTTTGCTCTATAGGATTGCTCTTTCATTTAATTTTTAGCTTTACTGCAAAGAACAAATAATGTTTTCTCAAAAAAAGGACTCATAATTCATTTTGATTCAATGGCAATATCAGAGTCATTTGGCAGTATGGAGACTCTAGTAGATTATTAAAGAATTGAAAATGTGGTAGCATAGAAAGAGTCCTTGAATGGGGATCAGAATACCTGGCTCCCAAACTTAGTTCAGTAATTCAGTAGTGCAGGATTTTATGACAATACTTAAGTTCAATGATCCTCAGTTTCTTCATTTGTAAGTTGAGAAATTTGAATATGAAGATCTCTTCTGAAATTAAAATTCTATGATTCTGTAGGTCATAGATCTGGAAAATAAATCAGCTGTCATTTGATTCAGACTTCTGACTCCAGATAAATGCAATATTAATATTTCTAGTATACTTTTGGTTTGTGGTGGAGAAGTATACCACATGGAGAGAAAATGTGGCAGAAGCAAGTGAGGAGGGGAAGGAGTGATTATAGTCTAGTGGGGGAGTATTTAGAATAGCTAGGAAATAGTATAGACATTTGAATATGAGCTTTGGTAAGGGAGGAGGCTGGACATTATTTGTGTGAAAAAATTAACCAGTAGATAATATATTAAATGGAGAGACTGATTATAGTCATGAAAGCATCAAATTAAATGAAAGAAGAAGCAGAGTCAAAGGTATAGAAATATTTGTAGCTTAAGACTTGACTTTGGGACTTCTCCACAATGTACCCACAATATAGTCCCACAAACAGTTTCCCTGTGTAGGACTAGAAGATCATACCAAGTCTTATACTTCCATTTAAATTGTATCAACTGAGCTTTCTCCCACTTCTGTTTCATGGAGAAGGGTGTCACTATGTTAACAGTATGCTATGCAATCTATCATATTATTTAGTAGATGGATAAGTGGATGGATGAATGAATGAATGGATGGATGGATAAAAAAGCATTCATTAAATAATTATGTGTCAAGCACTGTATTAAGTGCTAAAGATACAAATATAAAAGTGGAGACAGTTCCTACTTCCAAAGGAACTTACATTTTCAAGGGGGAAACAATGTATACAATAGTGTGGAGGTTAAGGATAGGTGTTTTGCCTGGGAAAGTTACTAGGATAATGAGTGAAACCAAAGTGGGGTAGAATGACAAATACTTTCCAGGAGCAATGATAATGTTGATCTAAATATGTCTCCAGAACTGGACAGGAAGAATGTTGGAGGAGGAACAGGGAGTAGACTATGCATATAGTAATAGACAGTTTTTTTGGAAGATGTCAGGGAGTAAAGTCAAGCATGGCTTACCCTAGAATAAAAAAGTCTATAACAGAGGAGCTATTTTGATGGATCTCATGATTTCATTCTTATTATAAATTGACTCTACCAAGGCAGATCAGCTCTACTTTGCAACTTATAGTCTTAGCGAGTTGCCAGAAGCACTAAGAAATCAAATATCTTGCCATCTAGCACAGTACAGTAAGGACTTGAACCACAAACTTCCAGATACCAAGGCTGGCTCTCTAACCATTATGCCAGGCTGCCATTGAGTTTGTTTATAGTGATGCTATAGAAAACAACAAAACCCAAGATAAGCTTTGGTAGATAATATATAGAATACAGAAGAATATAGAGTAAAGCTGGAATAAAATGTTTGACAGCTAAATCTCTGATAGACAACAAAGAAAAGAATATGTTTACCACATACTTTTATATATTTTTTGAAGTAACTGGGAACTTGCCCAAGATCATAGAACTACTAATTGTCAGGAACTGGATTTGAACTCAGATTCTCCTGACTCCAGGGCTAGTGCTCTATCCACTACACCATCTATCTGCCCCTTACTACATATTTTAAAATTTTATCTGCATTATTAGAATTTGCTGCATTATTTTATAAAAAATATATTTAAAAAATTTTAATTTATGGAATAAAGTAAACATTTCCATAACATAGTATATTGAAAATGATTGCACATGAAACTATTGTGTACACACACACAAATCTATTGTGTACAACTTGTGATTCCTTTTTAAACTTAATAAAATTATCATGCAAATTTCTTTTTTCTTTTCTTCCTTTTCCCTACCTTAGAATTGGCTACCATTAGACATAAATATGCATATGTATGTATGTATGTCAAATATGTAAAATCATTCTATATGGACTTCTATTTATCAAATGTTTCTCTGGATGAAGATATGTCCTTTACAGTTAGTTTGGATATTTATGATAGTGAAGATGATGGATTTTCTCAAAGTTTGTTTTTAAGACAACATTGCTGTTACTGTATACAACATTCTTTTGATTCTGTTCATTTTGCTTTTCATTATTTCTCGCAAGTCTATCCATATTTTTCTAAGATCATCAAGTTCATCACTTCTTATAACACAGTAGTATTCCATCACAATCATATACCATAACTTGTTCAGCCACTCTCCAATCAATGGCAATCCCTACTATTTTCAGTTTTTGACCACCACAAAAAAAAAAAAAAAAAAAAAAACCTGCTGCAAATATCTTAGAACATTCTTGCCCTTTTTTCCTATTCGTCTTTGGAAATAGACCCAGTAGTGGTATTGCTGCATTATTTTTTAAAGTCTAGACAAACAATAAAATATTAAATCAAGCCCTGGTTGTAGCACTTGCTGACTTGGACTGGAGTGTAAATGCTCATACTGAAAATTTAACAATTATCCCACTGTCTCTCCTGAACCAATAGGAGCTGGCTCTAGCATGCTCCTTGCTGAGGGGTTTCCCATGAGTATGACTTCTGGTAGAAATGGATTGCCAACAGAATGCTTGGCTGAAGACAAATGCTTCAGGGAAGAAGGCTCCCACAGAAAAGAAAAATAGATTTTAGAACTGTATCTTGCTTGTCTGATTATCTTCAGGAAGTCTAAAGTTATGATGTGATCACATTTCAGAGCTCACCTAGTTTATCCCCCTGCCTTAGGTAAGTCATTCTTGAAAAATAGGCAATTATTTAAAAAAAAATTACCTGGAAAGTAAGTATTAAAGTATTAAAGAAAATATTTTAAAATTTTCTGGAGGTCCCCATTATATCTGCTGTCCATACATCAAGAAGTTCTGCTAATCTTAACTAAATATCTTCTACTTTAGTATAAGGTCATTTGGGCTATTTAGAAGAGATGGAGAACATGTAACCCCTGGGTTATTATATGGAGAATGAAGGCAGTAATTAAATTGCTTTTCAGTCTTCTCCCTTCTGGACTAAATAACTCCAATTATTTTTAACCTTTCCTTGTGGGTGCTGTTTTCTAACCTTTTAACAAATTTCCATTGCTCACCTTTGGACCCTTTCCAGGTTCTCAACATTCTTCTTGAGTTAACAAAGCTTTTCAACAGTGCTAATGCAATGATTACTGTTTAGGCTAGTTGTTTAAGAGACTCTCTTCCTTTATCTGAAAAACATTAAAGAACAATTTCGAACATGAACACGATTCCAATAAGTTACAGCAATGTCTTTTCTCTCAACAAAGTGTTGACTGGGTCTACCTATTTGCAACCAAACAAATCAGTCAGTTGATCTTTCTTAGATGAAGAAATCTGTGAATCATTTAATTAGTGAGGCATTTTATAGCACAAAGCTTCTACTATAGGCATAATTTTATATTGGATATTGTCAAAGATATAAAATTGAAGAGATGAAAATGGATATTCAAATATTTTTACATGACATTATTAAAATATCAAAGAGTAATGCATTATATATGAGCATGCAATTCAACTCAACTAGCATTTATAAATTGTCTAGTAAGGCAAGAGACCGGAAAGGAATTGTTTTTGCTCCCAAGGACTTTACATTTTACTAGGGGATATATCATATCATATGGGTAAATAAATACAATCTAATTTGAGGAGAATAAATGTACTAACAACTGAGAGAAGCAGAAAAACTTCCCTTAGGAGGCAGCAACTAAATTGTCTGAATCTTCAAGGCTAAGGGTTCTTAGCAGAATTGATTAAAAAGCATATTACAGGCAAAGGAGATGTCCAGTATAGATTGCACCAAAATGAATATATAGATCAGATATTTATAGAGATCTATATAGAGTTCAAAGAGACCTTAAAAAATCATCCAGTAAAACTCTCTTATTTTACAAATGAAGAAATAGAGACATAGAAAACAGTTAATGACTAATAAACATTTATTAAACATGTGCCAGGCATAGTGCTATGGGGGATAAAAACAAAACAAAACAACAACAAAAAATTAAGTCCATGCCCTCAAGGAGATTACAATCTAGATGGGGGAGGATAATACACAAATGGAAACTGAAAAGTAGAAGGGGTATGGGGAAGGCCACCAGAGATTATGGGATATTCATGGAATCTAAAACAAGTGGAGTGGGCTGATGGAAAATGAGGTTGGCTGGAAAACCCTGAGCCCTCTGTTAAGACTTTGGGAGGAGATTATTGTTTCACCTTTCAGTCCTCTAATCAGAGGGAAGAGTCAAATATTAAAGCTGAGTCAATCTGCATAATGATGAGATTTCAGGTGAACAGTTTAACCTGGGGGAGAAGGGAAGAGAAATTGGAAGTAGGAATGGGAAGTGTGATTTTTGTGAAGTTGAAACCAAGCAGAGCAGCTGATGGAAAATGAAGAACCCGAGGTTACAGGGGCTAAGTGTGCAAAAGAGTATTTGAACTCGGGTCTTCCTCAATCTAGTGCTCTACTTCTTAAATGACAATTTACCACTCAGGATAGCATCTTCTCAAACTTTCTTCTTGTTCATTTTCTTTTCTTTTCTTTCTTTCTTTCTTCTTTTTTTTTTAAACTTTTATGGTTGAGCTCTGCTCCTAGGGTTAAGAGTTTTCTGTGAAACTCTGAGCCTTGGCTTTGAGCACAGGGGGTTTTTGTGTTTGCAGGGGGCAATTTTTCCTGCTTTTTTCAGGAAACAGCCTAGTTTTCTAGAATTTGCCTTCTGAGTTGGGACTGGAAACTGCCCCAATGATTTGCTCTTTTACTAAGCCAGGAGTGATTTGCTTTATTTAAGACCCTCTCACTGGTTTTCCCAGAGTCTGTCTGAGTTGGGCTGAACACCCTTTTCACCATAGTGAGACTAACCTTTCTTGAAATTTTTCCAGTCTATCTTGTCCTGGAGAATGGGTTTTCTTCCATCAGACTGTTCAGAGGCTTGATTTCTTTCTTTATTTTTTTTTAAAGCCATCTAAGGAATTATTTAATCTTGGGAAAAAATGACTCATCTCCTACTCCCCCTAAAAATAGAGATAAACCTAAAATATAACTGAGGAATAATTTAATCCTTTTGCATTCATTCCATTCCAATACATATGAAATTGTCATGGTATGAGTAGGAGATTTTTTTTTTGCTTTGTCACTCTTATTTGGGAATAAACCTCCTTTATCATTCCAATGTGACCATGGGCGGTTCCACTTTACATTTCTGGGCCATTTGTTCATTATTTTTTTTTTAATAAAGCTTTTTATTTACAAAACATATGAGTGACCTTTCAACATTGACCTTTGCAAAAACTTTTTTTTTTCCCCCAAGCTTTTCCCCTCCTTCTCCCCACCCCCCACCCCTAGATGACAGGCAATCTAATACATGCTAAATAGAATAAATTATATGACAAATACAATACATGCATACATATCTATACAGTTATCTTACTGTACAAGAAACATCAGATCTAGAAAGAGAAGAAGGAAAAAACAACCTAAGAAGGAAAACAAAATGCATGGAAATATTCACAGAAAGCGTTAAAATGCTGTGTGGTGGTTCACTCTCAGTTCCCACAGGCCTCTCTCTGGATGTATATGACTATCTTCATCGCAGCACAACTGGTTTGAATCACATCATTGTTGAAGAGAACCATGTCCATCAAAATTGATCATCGTATAGTCTTGTTGCTGTGTATAATGTTCTCCTGGTTCTGCTGATTTCACTCAGCATCAGTTCATGCAAGTCTCTCCAATCCTCTCTGAAATCCTCCTGTTGGTCATTTCTTACAGAACAATAATATTCCATAACATTCATATACCATAATTTATTCAGCCATTCTCCAATTGATGGGCATCTTTTCAATTTCCAGTTTCTTGCCACTACAAAAAGGGCTGCCACAAACATTTTTGCACATGTGGGTCCCTTTCCCTCCCCTAAAATCTCTTTGGGATATAGGCCCAGTAGAAACACTGCTGGGTCAAAGGGTATGCACTGTTTGATAACTTTTTGAGCATAGCTCCAAATTGCTCTCCAGAATGGTTGGATTCGTTCACAGTTCCACCAACAATGTATCAGTGTCCCAGTTTTCCCACATCCCCTCCAACAGTTATCATTATCATTTCCTGTCATTTTAGCCAATCTGACAGGTGTGTAGTGGTATCTCAGAGTTGTCTTAATTTGCATTTCTCTGATCAATAGTGACTTGGAGCACCTTTTCATGTGACCGGAAATAGTTTCAATTTCTTCGTCAGAGGCTTGATTTCATTGGGAGAGTTCCAGCAACTTCCTGGCTTCACTCTACCCATATTGGCTCTACTCTGGAAGTCAGATTAGGTTGCAATATATGATTAAATATAAAATTAATTATTTAGATCAGAATATAGCAAGTTCTGGTCTTTGGTCAGTTTTTTATTATTTTACAAAATGTTTACTACCCAAAGGCTTTTCTAAAAGGCTATAAACTTAAATACCCAGAAGAAATGAGCAGATAGTTCTAAAAGGAAGAATATCAATAACTACAAATAATTAAAATTTTAAAAATTCAAATTAAAGCCATTCCAAGGTCCTACCTCATATCAGTCAGAATAACAAATGTTAGAGGGGCTTCAGGAAAACATGCACACTGCTATGCTGTTGGTGGAGTAATAGATTGTAAATATCATTGTGGAAAGCTATTTGGAACTTTATGTCCAATGTTATCAAACTATGCATATACCCTTTGACCTCACAATACAACGAATAGGCCTATGCTCCTAAAGAGATTTAAGAAAAAGTAAAAGGTCCTAAATGTACAAAAATGTGTGTGTGTGTGTATAAATATATATATATATAAAGATATATGTATATATATATATATGTATATATATATATATTTGGTAGTGGCAAAGAACTGGAAGTTAGGAGGAGGTCAATTGAGTAATGACTGAAAAATTTTTGATTTATGAACATATTAGAAAATGGCTTGTATTAACTGGTTTAGAGTGAAATGAGCAGAGCCAGTAGAACAATTTAAATCATAACACCAACATTATAAAATTGAACAGTTTTGAAAGACTTAATTCTTAAGTGAAATAATCAAATGATGAAGAAACATGGTATCCATGGCCATAGTGAGAGATAATGGACCAATATGCAGAATGATATATATAATTTTGGGTATAGAATTATGCTCATCTACTTTACTTGTCTGTAATTATTATAACATTTTCATTTTTCTTTTTTTTTTTTAAAGAAAAAGTGGAGGGGAGAATTGTAGGAAAGAGGGAAAAATACTTGGTAATTGAAAAAATAAAATGTAACTAAAAATCTTTATGATCTTAAAAAAAGAAAAGATGAACTTTTTCTTATTTCTCACTGTATCACATTTCTCACATCTTTGTCTCTTTCCTTCTCTTTGGTTCATGGCCTCTGCTTCTTATGAATCTGAAAGTTAAGGCAGAACAATACGTAGAAGAATATTAAAATACTTTTATCCATTTACAATATAAAAGAGTTTTGTGAGTTTTGGGGGAACACAGATGTGAATATTTTGCTGGTTACAGAAAGGGATTAGTAAGAAAAAACTGGCTATTTTTATTGTTAGTTTAAGCACAATTTTCTCTTTTGGCAAGAAAGAACTTACCCTAATAATGGGAGCTTATTGTGACTAATCCGAACTTTTGGCCAGTGGCTGATGAAGGGTGCAGAACATTCATGGCTTCAGTCTTTGATAACATAGTGTACAAATCTGGAGCCCTGAGTTGACTTCAAGTCCAGCAGTAATCAATTATATGATAAATAGATAAAACTATCTCGTTCTTGTTGAGCTGTTTTAATTGTGTTCTACTTTTCATGACTCTATTTGGGATTTTCTTGGCAGAGATACTAGGTGGGGTTTGCCATGTCTTTCTCCAGTTCATTTTATAGATGAGAAAACTGAGGCAAACAGGATTAAGTGACTTGCCCAGGGCACACAACTAGTAAATTTCTGAAGCTAGAAATGAACTCAGGAAAGTGAATCTTCTTAACTCCAGGCCTGGTACTCTATCCACTGCACCATCTAGATACCTCAGAATCTTAGGTTGTACTATTTAGAGCGAATTATGCTGAACAAAAGAATTGAGATTCTAACTGGGCAAAGTTCATGACTTTTATTTCTTTGTATCCCTCACAGTGTCCATGATAATTCATTGTATTCACTCAATAAGTATCTCTTGATAAATACCTCGTTGAATAAAGGAATGTTTTGCTTCTAACAATGAAAACATTAAAATATTAGAAAATAGTACATAAAATGTGCTAGACTATTTAAAGTTGCCATTTCCTTAATTAGCAGAATATATTAAATAAATAGGGATGGAATTATGTTGCGGGGGAAAAAAAGAACAGATCACCTAAAGTGTTGAAATATAGTCATATAATTCATTTACATATATTAATATATAATTCATTTTAGAGAGGGATTATTAATTAAACCCTAGGGAAGTCTTTGATAACTCACATTTTATTTTTAAAAGCACCAATCTCTTTCCCAGACAGAGGAGAATCCCATAGATGTATAATGTGTGTGTGTGTGTGTGTGTGTGTGTGTGTGTGAAAGACACAGAGAGAGAGACACACACAGAGAACTAATAGAAAAATATCACTTTAATAATGATATAGCACTGCTGGGATAGTATCTAAGACTGGATTCCAACTCAAATCTTTTTGACTCCAGGACCAATGATTTACTTCTCCACTTCTACCTAGTTGCTTCACAGTAGACATTATGTGTCATGGATGAGGCTTGAGCCCCAGTTTGCCTGGCTTTGAAACTGGATCTCTATCTATCATGTTATCTATTATTAAAAAGCAAATAGAATACTATCTATATTGACTATTTCTTAGAAAACATTCAAAATCTGAAACTCAAAATTAAAAAAAGTTAGTATTTTACATTTAATTTGGAAAAAATATTAAAAAGAAAAGAAAAAGAAAACATTCAAGAGGAAGTTTCATAGTAAGCTATTGCTTTTGTTCTATTTTGATTTTTTAATTTGTCAACATTTGACAAATCTTCTCCTGTGACCTCATCCTCAAGTCCAAAATTTATATTCCTAACACAATCTTGAATAACAACTTTCATTTCAATCACCTTACAACTTGTTGGTTTCCACTGTTTTTTTTTTTTCCCCAAGTAATCTCACACTTACAAGCCAGTTTTCATAAATGCTCTCAGTCTTGCAGTCTTGCAGATTTTTAATTTATATTTGTGTCTTGTAAATAAATATTTCCTTATTTGGCCCAGTGAATGTAGCCCTCTGTGCTAAAGGTTCAGAGAAATTTATTTCCTTTATTTAGCAGCCTCCTCATAAGAAAGAAGACATGACAGTTTTTAAAGAATTACTTTCATTGCTGATATAGAATGTGATGCTAAGACAATGTTATATATCCCTTCATTTTCCCCTTGAATAAGATGAGGCTTATAAGATGAGGTCCAGTCAAGAATGAAGATAAAATACATAAAAAAAAATCAGTCACAAGCATTCACTAAACATCTACTATGTGACAAAATCTGTAAGTCCTGGGGATACAGATGTAACACATATTAAAGAGTGATAATCACCAAGGGAGTTTTGTGGAAGCAGTCCTGGGGATTGTGAAGGAAATCATAAAACAATAGATTGTCATATATTTTCCATCAGTAATGGTAATATTGATTTGATTTTATTGTTCACTGAACAAGAGGTAGAAAGTATCAGGAGAGGAAAAAGAGGAAAAGTATGCACACATGTGCCAGGTGGCAGGGCAGATGGCAAAATGTTTATGTTGGCAGGACTCTGATATGCAGGATGGGATGAAGCACAGTCTGAGGTCAGCTAGACAGAACCAAAGATTTTTAAAAGTAGTTGAATAAACTTAAAGTTCCTTGCTGAAAATTCCTGCAAATAAGTCCCACCATGATCTCACTTTTTAAGATAGTGAAACTGTTCATCCAAAACCAAGGAATTTAGTCTGTTGGTTAAAAAAATGGGTCAATTCAATGGATAAAATTGAATTGGTAGTATTTGGTATTATGTAGTAAGAGCAACTGGTTGATTGATTGACTATCTTACATTTCTATCAAATGTTATAATGTCATATAAATGTAACAGTAGCTATTTCGTGGATTATACAAGGGGATAGATTTGTGTCTGCTCTGTTCTGGTGGACACCAACGATAGAGGCTTTTGCCTAGACTGTGCTTTTTCCTCCAGCCTTCTTAGAGATAGTGGGGAATATGTCAAACAGGGCTGGTCATTAAGAAATAACTGACCTTTCAGTATACTTTAAAGGGAAAAAAAGTAGTCAAGGAAGTTGTCTCTCCAGCCAAGGAAGTCTAATGAATGGGCAGCTTTCCCTGCTCAGTGACCAGTATTCTTTCATAGAAACCCACTTTGGTGGAAAGTGTGCATACAGAAATCAACCAGGAACCTTTGGTTGTGCTTGTCATTTACCAAGAATCCCAATGAAAAGTTAGGGCATAGGCCCACTTCTTGCATGCTCCCTGAGAGAATCACTGTTCAATCTACATGATATTACATCATTGGGTTAAAATGAGAAATAGACAATGAATTCAGCTACTCTTTCTATACCATCCTGAGCAATCCTTTGGACTAATTTTATTCATTGACTTGACCCACTTTGGAAAATTCACAGACAAAAATCCCTGCTTTTAGATAGATATAAATACAGTTTTCAAAAATAAGTTCACAGAGATTGCTATTTGAAGGAAGAATTTTCACCAGGGAACTTTGAGCTTCTTCAACTATTTTTTTTCAAATAGTTGATAATATATAGGTAACCCTATATCATATTTTGTCCCATCCAGCATACTATGGTCTTGAACTCACTAACAATTTGCTACTTATCTTGCCTCCTTCTTCCCGTTGTGTACCTTCTTCCCATTGCATGAGTTTTCTACCTCTTACTCAGTGAATAATAAACAAGTCAATATAACCATTCCATGTACACTTCTTCCCATTGCATGAGTTTTCTACCTCTTACTCAGTGAATAATAAACAAATCAATATAACCATTCCATGTACACTTCATGAGATACTTGTATTTACATGGATATAGTCTAAGGAGGCAGGTAGTATTTGCCAAAATTACTCTGGATATTAGAAACCATTCTAAAAGCCATCTCTTTGACCAGGTGTGTCTCTCTTCTTTCCCTCTTCTTTATCCCATTTGTTCATTCTAGTTGATATTGGGAATCACATGGAATCTAAGAAGTTTAGAGATAGAAGAGACCTTAATGTTCATCTAGTTAAGCCTCCTTGTTTGAAAGATTTGAAAACTAAGACCTAAGAAAGTTAAATGATTTTTCCAGACCTCGTCAATGATAGATCCACATTTTCCCCTGTGTAAACCCTTTTCTTCCTTCAAGTCTCAATCCACCCCATGGAGGACTTCCCTAATTTCTCTCCTACTGATCTCTCCCTCCTTGAATTTTCTCAACACATTTTTCCTGGATCATTCTACTGTATTTTATACTTTTTTGGTATTATCTCCAATATTAGAAAGTATGTTTTTGGAGGGAACACACTATGTTTGCATCTTTTAGAACCATGGCATCAAATATGGCTCCTTGAATATAATGGTCTACCAATAAATGCTTGTTATTTTTTAATTGAATAAAATAAAAGTCTGCTTATCCCTCATACTCTGCTGTTTCCACAGCATCATTCTGTATTATGGATAGAATTTCTATGTGTTTACAGTATAAAAAATAGTACTGCAGCTGTCAGTATTTCTCTTTCTTTTCTTTGTGCTGACAGAGAAGGTTAAAATGTGCATTTCTCCGTTGGTCTAAGAAAGCTAGACATCAGAGTGGCAGTGGTTGCCAGAGAGTAACACTGGGGCTGTAGCCAGATGGCATGGGGGTACATGATAGTGACAATGTTGACTGATGAACTCCCAGTTCATTCAAGTACTTTAAACACTAATGTGGTTGACATCAAGCTGGTATCCTGATAAAGGATGAAAATCAATGAAAACACTAGACAGGGTTGGCCTTATGCTAGGAATAGAGGCCAACCACCTGCTGTGAATTGAAGCCGCTCCTTCCCAGAAATATCTTCCCTACTGGCCTGCCATATTGCTTGAGATTCCCACCAGTTGGGAATAACTTTGAATTCACAGAAAATAAGAATGATAGAGTTGGAAGAAATCTTAGAAATTACATCACCATTGGTTGAGTAAGTAATACATGGAAGTCAGAGTTTAAAAACAAATTTTTAACTCTAAATATGATATTCTTCCACTCTACTGAACTGTGCCATTTTTTAAAATTATTCTGAGTACAATTTCAAGAAGTAACATATTAATCCTTTATTGTTATTTAGCCTTTAAGTCAATTAATTTAGTTAATAAATGACTTCTTTGGGAAAGCAGAAAGCATATCTCAGAAGGAATGGGACACAAAGCAGGCATGGTTAGCTGGAAAGTGAGGAAAAGGAATGGTCTGCAGTGTGGGACGAAACCAGAATTGGATATTGTAGGTGGGAAGGGAAAAATTGGGCTGCTGGACAGCAACTTGAAGATACTGGGAGCCTAGATCAAACTAGGAGCACAAGGCAATGAAAGGGAAGTGGACAGATGCAGAAGTTTTCCCCCAACTCATGATTTTTCCTCCAGCTATCACTGCAAAAGTGAGATATAGTGAATTTGCCTTTGAGTTAAAAGGAAGCCATTATCACAAGGCCCTTTTCTCTTACCACCATTTTCTCTTTCACTCTTCTAAACCTCTACTTATTTGGGATGTTCTTAGATGAAAATAACTGCTTGACAAGGGAATGCAAGTAAGTAGCCTCTTCTCTTAATTCTTCAATTGTAGACTTTTAGATGTATTGAATATCAATAAAAATTCATTGGTGAGATATACAAGTATGGTTAAATCCATAGATGGCAAAATCATCAAAACAGAAATTGGCCTTTTATTCATGTGTGTTTTAATATATAAATTTCTATTTTTGTATCACAGGTATTTACCTTTAAGTGATATTGCACACACTGAACTTTCCTTGTAACAATTTCTAGGCAAAGTCACCTAATAAAGTATATATTCTCTGAAAATGTATGCAATTTTATACCATATTACACATTTATAATAATATTTAAACATTACCTCTCAGACCTATGGAGCTGGAATAAATTTATGTCCAAAGAAGAAGTGGAGGATTTCAGAGAGGATTGGAGAGACTTGCATGAACTGATGCTGAGTGAAATCAGCAGAACCAGGAGAACATTATACACAGCAACAAGACTATATGATGATCAATTTTGATGGACATGGTTCTCTTCAACAATGATGTGATTCAAACCAGTTGTTCTGCGATGAAGATAGTCATATACATCCAGAGAGAGGCCTGTGGGAACTGAGAGTGAACCACAACACAGCATTTTACCGCTTTCTGTGAATATTTCCATGCATTTTGTTTTCCTTCTTAGGTTGTTTTTTTCTTCTTCTCTTTCTAGATCTGATGTTTCTTGTGCAGTAAGATAACTGTATAGATATGTATACATGTATTGTATTTGTCATATAATTTATCCTATCTAACATGTATTAGATTACCTGTCATCTAGGGGTGGGGGGTGGGGGGAAGGAAAGGAAAAGCTTGGGAAAAAAAGTTTTTTTGCAAAGGTCAATGTTGAAAGGTCACTCATATGTTTTGTAAATAAAAAGCTTTATAAGAATAAAAAACAAACAAACAAACAAACAAACAAAGAAGTGGAACTCTTAATTGAAAACCAGACAGATAACTTTGACTATATTAAGTTAAAAAGTTTTTGTACAAACAAAACTAATACAGACAAGATTAGGAGGGAAGCAATAAATTGGGAAATCATCTTTACATTTAAGGGTTCTGATAAAGGCCTCATTTCTAAAATATAGAGAATTGTCTCATATTTATAAAAATTCAAGCCATTCTCCAATCGATAAATGGTCAAAGGATATGAACAGACAATTTTCAGAGGATGAAATTAAAATTATTTGTAGTCATATGAAAAGGTGCTCCAAATCACTATTGATCAGAGAAATGCAAATCAAGACAACCCTGAGATACCACTACACACCTGTCAGATTGGTTAAAATGACAGGAAAAGTTAATGATGAATGTTGCAGGGGATGTGGGAGGGCTGGGACACTGATGCATTGTTGCTGGAGCTGTGAACGGATACAGCCATTCTGGAGAGCAATTTGGAGCTATGCTCAAAAAGTTAACAAACTGTGCATACCCTTTGACCCAGCAGCATTTCTATTGGGCCTATATCCCAAAGAAATCATAAAGGAAGGAAAGAGCCCCACATGTGCAAGAATGTTTGTGGCAGCCCTTTTTGTAGTGGCTAGAAACTGGAAACTGAATAGATGCCCTTCAATTGGAGAGTGGCTGAATAAATTATGGATGAATATTATGGAATATTATTGTTCTGTAAGAAATGACCAGCAGGACGATTTCAGAGAGGCCTGGAGAGACTTGCATGAACTGATGCTGAGTGAAATGAGCAGAACCAGGAGATCATTATACACGGCAACAACAATATTATATGATGATCAATTCTGATGCACATGGCTCTCTTCAACAATGAAATGTTTCAAACCACTTCCAATTGTTCACTGAAGATAGCCATATACACCCAGAGAGAGGGATATGAAATGTGGAGCACAACATAACATTCTCATACTCTTGATTGATGTTTGCTTACATTGTTTTTCCTTTATCTGATATGTCTTTTGTGTAGATAAGACTTTTCTTGCACAACAATGATAAGTTTGGAAATATGTATATATATATTTGATTTGTCAATATTTTAACATAATTAACATGTAATGGATATCCTGCCATCTAGGGGAGGGGTGGGGAGTTGGGGGGAAAAATTTGTAACAGAAAGCTATGTAAGGGTTAATGTTGAAGAATTACCCACACATATGTTATGCAAATAAAATTTTAAAAAAAGAAAAAAAATATTTAAACACAGGCAACTAATAGATAAATAATCTCTGTTGACATATACAATGTTTCACATCTCTACTTAAATGGAGGTGAATTTCCTTCTCAGCTCTCTCCAAGATTGTCTTTTACAACAATATCATTAATTAGCTTAAATGACATTGATATTAATAGCAGGGTTATTATAGTTATATATAGATGCACATACATGGAAATATAAACACACCCATATATGTATCTATATATAAACAGATGCACATACATGTATGTGCTTAAACATACACATTTTAGTTATATATATATTTCCTTTGGTTTCCTTTGTGCTAGTGCTTTATATTTATTCTCTATGTGCTTACATATGTTCTATATAATTAAAATTAAAATTTTCTTGAGTAGTAATTGTTTTATTTTTCCTACTTGTTTTTATTGTCTACTAGAGTGTGCAGCATATAATAGCTACTTAATAGATGCTTGTTGATTGTTGAGGAGGTGAGTAAATAATCATTTGAATTAATCTTTAAGTCTCATCAGAGAAGCATTTTCACCCAACATAGATGTGACTTGCAGAATCTCCAACTACTTGACCTTTTAATTAAAATTGTTGAGAAATAAATATATTTTTGCTCCTTAGAGAGTACCTCTTGAGAGGATTAGAGTTGACAGAGTTGATTCTAATGAAGAAGTCAGTGACTGAATTCCTCTTTTTTTTTCAGTGATTCTGGCTACAAATAGATATTCATTATACTGGGTTAGGAGTATTCTCCTTGACTGCAAATTGCCCATATGAAAATGAAAACAATCCCATATGGCAGCCCCCACTCACTGCAAGACTAGTTAAACCTTGACAGTATATTTTACAGTAGCATCTCATCTTTCTTAATGTTTTTGGGTACTTGCCAGCTCCTTGATTTTCATCTCCTTCATGATTAATTCAATCTAGAATATTCTTTGTGTACTCAATAGCATCACTAATGTTTAGTCTTTCCCCTCTGTTCTGGTCTAGGATCAAACTCTGGTTTCTTTCCTTCATCATGACATAATGTATTATCCCATAGACATTCTATGAAACAATAATATAATATTGAAAACTGACCTTTATTGGTGACTCATTATTGGAAGGGTGTAGTATTTGTGTTGATTCTCTAAAAGCAGTGATAGATTTCCTGAATACAGAGATATCACTCTTTCTCAACATCAATAGCATATGTTTAGAAGGTCACTGGTCCAGTTTAGTAGTGATATTCCTGGTCATGAAACATAGTGGGAACAACCACCTTATACAATTCTAAGATTTTTCCCCTAGTAATTTCCCTCCTATTATCCAGAAATTCTATCTGAAATTCTCAATATGAAAGATATCATGAAAAGATTGAAGTCATGACATCATTAGCACCCTACTTTAAACAGTGCAAGACCTAGCTATAATAATCTAATAAATATGAATGATTGTGAATAGTTCCACTGTTATACATTTAAATTTTAGCTATACCAGAATCTAGTACCTACAAATTCAAACACTTGGCAGAGTTGTAACTATCAGGAAACATCAGGAGCAAACAAATTAATTGGTTTGATATAACAGAGTCAAAACATGGAACTTCACTACTATTTCAAATACTTGGATCTTCTTATGAATCTAGAATGTATAAAACACAGAAGTCTCTATATCTGTATGTATCATGGACTGGTACCTGCTCATTAATCTTTTTATCACATTCCTGCAAACAGAAAATACTAACAATAGCCAGCATCTTAGAATACATACAAGTTAAATCACCTAGGATCTATAGGCAAAAACTTTCCTCATTGTAAATAGGCATGTTCATCTCTGAATGGCTTCCACCCTTCTTACCTGTCCCATCCAGACCCCATGACCCATCAAATCAGTTTTTATTCCCATGTATTAATGTACTCATGGATATCCAAACTCCTTTAACTTCCCCAGACCAAAGTTCCCATCCCTTGCCTCCATGTTCTTGTGTATATTGTCCCCTCCGTTAGAATGTAAACTTCTTAAGGGTAGGGACTATTTTTCATTTTGTATTTGTATTTTTCTGTATCTGTATCTTTCTATATGCTTAGTACATAATAAGAACACAATTTTTTTTTCAATCAATCAATTGTTAATTCATTGACTTATTCATTCATCCTATTGTAGAAGGAAGAACAACTTGAATTATATATTACTTCCTATTCTTTCTATCTGCCCACTTATCTACCATATTGTATTTATTTTTCTGTCTGATTTCTACATGTCTAAAAATGAAAATTACTATAAAACCATTTGGAATTCAATATAAGGCATCTAATAATTGGTTCCCATTCTCAGGGTAAAAGTACCAAAAGGATCTGGTTAAAAAAGAGTTTATCTTGTGCAGTACATATTCTGAGTAAAGACAGAATGAAAATTAATGATTACCATATGGAAGGACAATGGGAAATTTATTAACTACTGGGGTCTATTTACATTTTTATCATTACTTTTTTATTAAATTGAGTTATCCTTATAAAAATTATTCTTGCCCAGGTAATAATGATACGTGCATGAATCTCACAATAACATTTTAATTTCATACTTTTTTATTTCACATCAAAGAGTCAGCTAATTCATCATTTCATGGATTGACCATCTGTATTTAAGTTTTGGTATAACAATCAATCAATCACCAAGTATTTATTAAGCATCTGCTATATGCCAAGCACTATGTTAGAGATTGGTGGCATAAAGATAAAAACTGAAATAATCTCAGTTCTCAAGGAATTTAAATTTTATCAGGGGAGATAACATAGACATTTATAAGTATTTACAAAATCTATTAAAAAGAAATTCAAGGTACTTATAGAGGGAAAGCACTAACCTACTCATAATGATCAGGGAAGACTCCCTGGGCTTGAACTATATCTTAAAATAAGAAAGGGATTCTAAGGGGAGGAAGGGAGGGAATACATTTATGCATGTATAGAGAGGAGTTAACAAAAAAGAAGAATTATGTGAGATAGAGTATCATCTGTGAGGGACTGAGAGAACAACAAATAATACATGACCATCCTTCCCCAAAGAAAAATAATTAAAATTTGAAATTCCAATTATATCCATTCTTATTCCTTGTTATAGATACTATACACATTGTATCTTTATTAAATTCAAATAAATAAGACTTTATTAAGCATCTAGTATGTATTTAGTCCTAACCATTGCTGAGTTTAATATACTAGGGCAGGACACAAGATGTAAAAGTTGAAGTAAATACAAAATACTTTTAACAAGAAGAAAACACTTTCCTTAGGAGATAATGCCTGAACTGAACTTTCAAGGAAGTTAAGAGTCAAAGGTTAAGGGAATACATGACATTCATAAGGAACATCCCATATAAAGTCTAAGATTTGAATGATGAAATTCCAAGTTTAGAGAACTGCAATTCACTCAGTTTGACTCAAGTGTCAAATGGATGTAGAGGAGTAATGAGAAATATGTCTAGAATGATAGATTGGAGTCACATAGATTGTGAAAACCCAAATTGAAAAGTTTGTATGCAATTTAAGTAGCAGTAGTTAACCAGGGGAAATAATATGAAAAAGAAAAAAAAAAGATAACAATGAAGAAAGACTGTTACTTCCAAATATCAAATTATATTATAAAGTAGTAGTCATCACTACCATTTGGTATTGGTAAAAATAAAAAAGAGAGATCAATAGAACAAACAAGACAAAAGAAATTAAGAAACAATAGAACTCAATAGCTCAACTGAATACAAATGAGTTCAATAAACCTGAAAAGATAAATTATTTAGGAAAGAAATCCCTATATGATAATAATTATTGGGAAGACTGCTAAATAGTGTGGCAGAAATTAGGCTTAGATAATTATCTACATCATATTCTACAATATTTAAAATGGTTACATGATTTGAATATTAAAGATCACACCACAAAATATTAGAAGAATAGTAGATCACACACTATTCAAAACTATGAATAGGAAATGTTTTCTTAACTAAACAGATAGAGGCAACTATAGAAAATAAAATAGATAATTTTTGTTGCATGAAATTGAAAAGCAAAATGAATGAAAACTTTTGGTGAATTCTTTTTTTTTTCAACATTTTTTATGTCATAAGTCTGCTTTTTTTTTTTAAATCTAGGTCAATCCTTTGGAACTTGATTCAGGAGAGGCATCTCTTATCTGTTGCATCTTCTGAGAGATGCAACTCCTCTTTGTAGATCTTGCTTATCTGCTTATATTTCTGTGGGGCTGAGGGAGCTATAGATGGGTCTGAGATGGTTAATTTATGATGAATTGGTGACCCCTGTGATATTTGATTTCAGCTTAGTCCATAGGGTCATATCTTCAAAATTTCCTCCTACTAACACAGAATGACTTCTCCTTCCTTAGAATTCCTAATGCATGCCAAGTTCATACCACTAAATATGTATATGTTATGATGACAGCTCTACTCTTATACTGTTGTATTGTTATTGTTTTTGCATGGTCCATTTCACTGATTTCATTGATATAGAAAACTCTACATTTGCTTCCTTTGGTTATACTGCAACTTTTTTTTTTTTTTTTTGAGTAGTGAGAGAAGCATCCAGATGGTTAATTACATTGGCTTATGAAGGGAAAATGGAGTTAGACCTGTGAAGGTAATCTCCACTGAGAAAACTTCCTCTACAAAAGACACTTGCTTTGAGATTTTGAATCTTAAAGGGTTGCCTCAAACATTGAAAAGTTAAGTGATTTTCCCAGTCCAGATACATGTTAGAGGGGACTTGAATTCAAGTCTTGCTGAACCTGAAACAGTCTCTCCATCCACTTTGCTGCATTGTCTCTCACATTGTTATGTAACTTATTATATATGCATATCTCATATTAGAAACTCCCTGAGGACAATGTCCATGTCTTACACTTCTTTCTACTTTATATGGTGACTGGCATACCATAAGCACTTAATAAATATTTATTTAATGAGAGAATAGGATTGGATCAGTGTTTCAGGGGAGGAGATGCCAAGTTGAATTTTATATGCACACCACTCCGATCTCAACTTCTCAAAGTTATAAGCATTCTAACACAATTTACATTCCAACACTGGTTTCTGTGCAACAAGAAGGGAAAATTGGTCTCATGTTCATTTTATAAGTACCTCCTTTCCTGAATCACTCGAGTGACAAAACAAATCATATGGCATAAAATATATACCATTCTATCCTTCAGGCACAAACTATCTTTCAACACATCATCACAAATATCATATTGATGTTAACTATCCCCTAACTTACTGAAAAAGACTGCATCAATCTCCTTCTTCTCAGGGGCCACACAGTGATATGAGATGATTTATTTAAAGGCAGCTTGCAGCAAACAGTTAAGGACTGCATGATTTTTTTTTTCTGTTACCATTCTGATTTGCTACAAAAAACATTTTCTTATCCCAGTTAATGATGAATTTTGATTGACACACTTTCTTTTCATTCAAAGACAACCTTAGGGAAAATCACCTAACTTTCTTTGTTTGGAGGTAAATTCTTTAGCCCAATACTGGCCTTCAACAAATTCTGAAGTAGAATTTTTTTGTGTCCCATCTTCCCTTCTTTTCAGAGATCTTCCCTCACTACATACTTTCCCCTCATTTTCTTCTTATACTCAAACCTCCAGGGATTTGCTCTTGGAAATCAGTTGTGGCAAACTCTGGAAAAATAATAGCTCAAGGTGACATTTTGTGTCTTTGGGCCTGGAATCAGGAAAATTTGAGTTCAAATCCTGCCTCAGACACTTACTAATTATACCCTGGGTGAGCCAATTAGCCTCTACTTGCCTCAATTTCCATAACTGTAAAATGGAGGTAATAACACTTACCACTATTTCATTACTTGGGCAAATTTGAGCAAGTTACCCTAGCTTCTTGGAACTTTAGTTTTCTCTTCTGTAATACTAACTAATCCTCAAGTGTGTTTTTTTCCCTTTCCTTTTTCTTTTTTACAGCTCTGGCTCTTTGATGATCCTATAATCTCCATATAATATAATATAGAAACCTCATTAGTCTGCTGCCCAGTAAGGCTGACTCTAGTTCTATTTCAAGGTTTTTCAACACATCCCTAAGAGTGGAGACTTATAATAAAATGATTCCCCAGAAAGGGGAGGGTGATACATACATTCTGAGAATAAAACTTTCAGGGTTCAAATAAACTTCCATATGTTAACAAATCCACAGCTTCTCTAATAAAGATATTACATCTAATAGGCCATACCATAAAATCACTCACACCAATTCATCCTGGTTGACTCTTGCCCTTTTTTTCTCATAAATCCTTCTACCTGTTGGGGCACAGAATAGGTTTCTGCTAGGTTTCTTTACCTAAATGATTGTTTATCCCTATATTGGCCTTTAATTATATGACTAACCAATCACCTTTCTGAGTATATGTCTTTTTGATACTATCTTTTATGCTGCTTATGATAATGGAATTCATCACTGGTAATTTGTTATAATTGATTTATAGCTACCATATGTCTCTCCAATACCTTTGGGTGGCCTACAATTTTGATTCATTTGAGAGTGTGGTATTTCTTTATTTGAAACTATATAACATCACTGAAAAGAATGATGGGTTAAAATGTATTGGGTTATTTTTTTAATTTCAAGGAGAAATTTGTAGCTATAAAAGTGCCATGCAATTTGCCAAAGATAACCCACTTTCTGGGCCCAATTCATACATATGATACATATGCATATAGATAATATTACATGTATTCATATATGTGCATGTGACACATATAGTGTATAGGCAACATATATGTAAAATTTTATGTGGTATCTAATCTTCTTCTCTCCCTTAAAAGCAAGTGTGTTTGTGTGTGTGCATGTATGCATGTGTGTGAATGGGTGGATGTGTATGTGCACAGCTGAAAATTCTCTGGGACAAAGATTAGAGAACTGAAGGGGAGAAACCACTAGAATGAACAGGACAGAATTAGGAAGCATAGGCTGGGATAATTTGAGTATCTAGACATTTACTAGAATTGACCCTGCCCAAAACTATGTTGGGCTAGAGTTTAAGTTAGATTATTGTTCATAAATGGCATTAATTCAGAAATCTTTACTCTGTGACTCTTTCATTTGGTCCATTTGTTGCATTGCTTTTAATCTTAGTTTCTTAATAAAACTTCCTTTATAAATATCCTCATCTGGAACTGGAACTAAGGGGAAGTTAAGTTGTTTAAAGGGTTTAAGGAAAGAAATGAGGCTCATAGCTTGTTCCCAGATGTCTGTGTATATATGATAAAGAAAATCTGCAAGTAGCCAGTCAGAAGGAAAACAAGATGGTGCCCTGTGTGAATGAGTATAAGATAGACTAAGATCATTGGATCTGGGTCTAGAAGAAACCTTAGAGATAATATAGTCCAATTCCTTTACAAATTAGGAAATGTGGTCCAGTAAGATCAAGAGACTTGTCCAGGATTATAGAGTCAGGAATTAAGCTCAGACACTGCATCTTCTGTGTTATTCCTTTTAGAGAAATCCATTGTTAGACATTTAGACATTTCCAAGTAACAAAAATTCCAAAAACTTGAAGTCCTCAGCTTATATGCAGTTATAGAGAAATAGAAATGAATAGAAACAAAGGGTATTCAATACAAATTTTCTTTGGAAGGAGAATCTCCAAGAGAATTCCTTAATCCAAAATTTTACTTCCAGGAACCCTTTGTTGGCATTTCTAACTCCTACTCAATTCTACTCTCAATTTCATTCCCCATATGTGATTAAGTTTATTATCTTCTAGGGCTATACATACCAATAACAAATTATAATCATTAAATGTGCAGGTAGCAATTTCTGTAGTTGGGAAGGTGTATCATAATGGGTCATGCTATTCTCTCAACAGAACTTTTGAGTACAAGATTATAGCGTGACCTAGTTGTGTGGGGTTTTTTCCATTATTTACTCAATTAAGATGTAAAAACAGAACCAAGTTATAAATAAAGTTTGAATAAATAAATGTTATATAATAATTGGTTGTTATTTCTTTTATTTTTTAAATTATCAGCATTTTCTAAAAACTGAAAGTGTTATGTCAGCTGCCATGTTCTCTACTAGGAAGGCAAAGTCTAAGAACAAAAGGCCATTAATATGAATGTTAGTCTTCAAATTGATAGTATGTGATAGCTGAAAGGGGATTTGTAGCTGCAGGCTGGAAGACTCTGGGCAGGCCCAAAACAAAATTGGAAGGAAAAATCCATCCCCATATGACATTTGCCACTTCATTCTGAGTCTGTCTTTACTCTGGCCTTATGAAAGTAACCTAATCTTGTGAAAAGAATCACCATCTCCAATCCACATTAGACTAATTTCCAGCAATCATCCCTTTTTGCTTTTGAATCTTTAATCTATCTCTTTGTATTTCTGTCTCTATTCCTTTTTATGATGTTCTGTCTTCTCTCCTGTCCTCTCTCTCCTTCTCTCACTCTCCTTCCTCTGTGTGTGTGTGTGTGTGTGTGTCGTGTCTTGTCACTTTTTTCTGCATTTCTGCCTCAGTTCTCCATCACTCCCTATCCTCCCCCCTAAAAATTTCTTTTCCCTAATCATAATCCTAGTCTGATCTTTCTTCTATTAACTGCTAAACTTTTGGAATGATAAATCTGCTATAATGCTTCTACCTCTTTCTGACTCTGAGTAAATTTCTTCCTTGCTTTGAAAAACAATTAGGTCAGTGAGAGAGAGGTCCAAATGAAGAACTTTTAGAATAGACTATGGAGAGGTGTTGGCTGCACACTGCCTGATATAAGAACAAACATCTACTACAGATTTTTTTTTTCATCCAGTTTGATGCCTCATTATTTTCCAACTACTAAATGTTGAAGCCTGGACACCTGATTTAACCTCTCACTTTCTTCCTTTCAGGATCTTGTAATCCTTAAATTTACCTCTACTTCGTCTATTTGCATTTGCTTATGTGGCACCCTTTCTGATGAATACTCCTATTCCTATTCCCCTGCTCCCTAGACCAAGGAGAGTTCATTCAGCACCATGGACACTAATTGTTTGCTCTCTCTTGGCTGATCTGGGGGAAAAAACAAAAACAAAAAAAAAATATGTTAGTCACCACAAACATATGTTTTTTTTTTCCTTAGGTTATTAGCTACATCAGCTAAAAGGAGGCTTAGGAAGCCATACTAATCACAAGTATTGGCACAAAAAAATGCAGCAAATAAATAAATAAAAGGCATCAAAAAGAATTTAAGCTTATAAGGACATAGTTACTGACTACAGAATAAGGATAAATGTGATAATTCTGTTGCTAGTCCTGGTTCTGGTTCAGATTGGTAGTGATTTTCTCTTGTCTCTTTTCTCTACATAGAGGCAGTGCTTACTTATTGTGGCTAGTTATAAGCCTATGTCATGTGGGAGAATCACTCTAAAGAGATAAAAACTATCTCTCTGGGGGCTTTTTGTAGGGTTGGGGTGTGCTAGGATTCACTAACCAATACAAAACCTTCTCTTAAGCTTGAAACAAAGAAACCTTCATGTTCTAATTTGCCTACTGGCAGGGGCTTACTGTCATCAGAATCCCCAGCCTCTAAGGGCTTGTAATCTTGTTTGTTCTACAGGCTAAAGACTTTTGCTTTGAAAATCTATAAGCATTGCAGCCTGGAAATTTTTCCTTTGAGATCCCAGAAATTCAGATTCCTGAAAACTACTCTCTCCTTTATTATTATTATTATCATTTGCTGAGGCAATTGGGGTTAAATGATTTGCCCAGGGTCACACAAGAAGTGTTAAAGTGTCTGAGGCCAGATTTGAACTCAGGTCCTCCTGACTTCAGGGCTGGTGCTCTATCCACTGCACCACCTAACTGCTCCTACTCCCTCCTTTATAATGTATATCAGCTTGGTCATAGCCTACCACATTTATCCTTTTCTGTCTCCTTTGATAGTTAATCTTCCTTCTCTCAATCTATTGATATAGAATTGACAAAACTATATTCTTCTCCTTTGCATTTACCACATTTTCTTGGTGTCATATAATTTGTGCATCTCTTTTTCCTGTTAGATTATAAACTCTTTGAGATTGGTATTTGTCATATCTATCTTTGTGTTATCTAGAATAATATGTTGTACACAGTAGACACTAAATGTTTGTTAAATTATATTCGATTTCTCTTTTCTATTATTTTTAATGCCCTTCTCTCCTTTGATTGTTTCATTCACATCGATTTCTTCACTTATCCCCTCATGAAAGGGCTCCCAAACTTTCACATTCATCCCTAGCCTCTGCCAAGATTTAGATTTATGTTACCTATAGACTTGAACAGGAGAAGGACCATGACATCAGGAAAGTGATGCTATGACATTCAAGTGAATTGGTTTTAAGTAAGGGTGGGCTGTGCAAAGACACCAGCCTCCCTTTCTCTTGTAGAATTATCTTGGTCCAGTGGGCAGATTTAGATGATGATGACTGGAGATGATCAAGTGGGAGACTTTGACCTTTTTATGTTAAGGTCTTTCACTGGATGTTGCCCAAGTCAAACTGAGACTTGTTAAAGACCTTAGCTTCAAAAGGCCAAGATCTTCCACTGCAACCAGGGCCATCTCCAGACGTCCTGATCTATATCTGGTCTCTGAATTCAGACAACTCTGGAGGAAAAAGTGAGGCGGTGACTTTGCATAGCCCACTCTCACTGAAATCCAAGTCTTTTGCATGTCATGACATCATCTCTCCAATGTCATGGTTCTCTTTGAGAATAAAGGTCACATAACAACAATCTACAGCTATTGAGCATCTCTATCTGGCTGTTCCATCAGAACCTCAATCTCAATATGCCTAAAACTGAACTTAAAGTATTTCCTCATAAACTATCTTTTTTCTTTTATTTTTCCATACTTCTTTCAATGATGCCATAATTATCCCATTCATGGTATTCGTTCCACTATAATCATCTTGTGTTCATCCAATTTCCTCATTCCACATTCACTCAGTCCCTGGAATTGGTGGTCCATACTTGTAATCCATGTTAGGAAGGGTGAGGCTGTTGGAATGTTTGAGTTTGGGAATTCTGAACCATAATAGGGCTGGCTCTGTTTAGGTGCTCATACTAAATCTGGTATCTATACAAGGAATTCCTGGGAGTGCAGGGACAGGGGAAACCAGGTTTCTCAAGTGGGAATGAATTGACCCATGTTAAAAAAAAGACCAAGATAAAAGCTTCTGTGTGAAACACAGCAGTGAAATAGGCTGATTGAAATGATAACAACAACTAATATTTGTATGGAACTAAGTATGTGCCAAGAACTGTTTTAAGTCTTTTATAAGTATCTAAATTGATCCTCATTACAACCCTGGGAAGTAAGAACTATTATCCTTATTTGACAGATGAGAAAAGTGAGGTTAAGGGATATGCCCAGTCTAAACAGGTAAAAAGTGTTAGAAGTCAGATTCTTCCTGACCTCTGGCCTTGTGTTCTATATACTGTGCCATATAACTGCCTTAAACTTACCACTGCATTTTCAGACTGAGGATTCCAGACTCAAAATCCAAATCCAAATTTAAAAAAAGCATATTGTCAATGAATCCTGTTAAATGAATAGCATACTGGATTTGGAACCAGGAAGAAAACAAGTGGCAAGACGCATTATACTATTTGATCTCTAAAGATCTCATCTATAAAGTGAGGAAAATAAACTAGATGATCTCTATAGCCTCTTCCAGCTCCAGATTTTTAATCCTATGATTTTTTCTCACATATTTCTTCCTTCCTCCAATTTTTATTGTTGCCATTAATATTAAGACCCTTAATATCTCATATCAAGACTATCCCAGTAACTTTCATACAAGCCTTTCTGAATTCAGTTTCTCTACTCTCCAATTCATTTTACACATCATTGCCTGATTAATCTTCTTTATATATAAAATTTCTCATATAATATAACTTAATATCCTCTCCATGAACTATTGACTCCTCCTCTGGCATGCTAGGTTCTGATAAGTAAATATTTGCATTACTTCACCCACAATCATGTCTTCATGCCACTTCCCTGCTGTCTATAAAAATGTTTCCCCTTTCCCTCAATTTTCTTGCTCCACTTTATGTGGTCATTCCATTAGAATGTGAATTCCTTGAGGTCAGGGATTGATTTATTTGTTTGTATTTGTACTCCCAAGTGTTTATCGTAGTGCATTTGACAAGTATTAAATAGATGTTCTCTCTCTGATATGTTTCTGTCTCTGTCTATCTGTCTGCCTTGTTTCTATCTCTCTCTGTGTCTCTCTCAGTATCTCTGTGTCTCTTTCTGTGTCTGTCTGTCTCTCTTAACTATAAATGCAAAAGCTCAAAAGTTTAAATGGATCTCAATTGTCTATTGAATAAAGTGCAAGCTTCTTAACTTGGCATTCAATGTTTGCCAGAATTGGCTTCACTTTAACTCTGTAATACAATTTCATAAAACTTCCACTCATTTATTATGTACTTCAGTCAAACTAGACTGCTCTAACCACTGTACCCCAAAGATGTCTCATGTTTGTAGCTCATGTCATTTTCTATTCTTATAACCTACCTATCTTCAAAGTTCAATTGAAGAGTTACCTCATTTACGAAGTTTTCCTTAAGTTCCTCAAATTTCCATGAAATCACTATTTTCTGATACAATTCAATCAAAAATATTTGTTAAATAACTCCTAAGTGTAAGGCACAGTCCTCAGCCAGGTGGATAAAGACAAAAACAAAACTGTCTCCCTTTGGAGGATATAATGTATATGAAATTAGTAAGTACAACATAATTTGAGAAAGGTAAGAATACTAATTACTGTGGGTATCAGAGGAGATATCCTAGAAGAGGTGGTACTTGAAATAAGACTTGGAGAATAAAAAAATTCTGAATTGTAAAGATGAAGAGGGAATGCATTTCAGGGAAGGGGGATAGCCTGGTAAAATACATGAAAATGGGAGTTAAAATGTTGATTAAATAATTTAAAATATAATTTAACAAATAAATAGAATTCATTAAGCTAAATATTATGGAATAAAGTTGGAAGAATAAGTAGGTAACAGACTGTGAAGGGCCTTAAATATGGAGTTCATGAAAAGTACTTTCATCCTGAAGTTTTTTGAGTAGGAAAATAATGCCTTAGAGAAATTATTTTCCCATATAGTAGGAATAGAAGGTTTTGTTTGTTTGTTTGTTTGTTTTTTTGGAGTTACCTTAAACAAATTTTGCTATTTTGTTTTTTTTTTTCTAATTGCTTTATTTTTTTTTTCTGGTTATACATGTACTTTTTAAATACACATTTCTTTATGAATCATGCTGGGAGAGAAAAATCAGGACAAAATTGAAAAAAAAGCACTAGAGATAAAACAAAAACAACAACAAAATGAACACAGCATGTGTTGATTTACATTCAGTCTCCATAGTTCTCTTTCTAGATGCAGATGACGTTTTCTATTCAAAGTTTATTGGGATTGCTTTGGATCACTGAACCATTGAGAACTAAATCTTTCATGGTTAATCATTACACAAGTTTGCTGTTACTGTGTACAATGTATTCCCGGTTCTGAGCTTGTTTCACTCAGCATCAATTCATGTAAATCTTTCCAGGCCTTTCTAAAATCAGCTTGTTTATCATTTTTTTATAGAACAATAATATTCCATTACTTTCATATACCATAATTTATTCAGTCATTCCCTCAACTGATGGGCATGTACTCATTTTTCAATTATTTGCTATCACAAAAAAAGACCTGCTACAAACATTTTTGTACATGTGGATCCTTTTCCCTCCTTTATGATTTTTTTGTAGGTGATACAGACACAGTAGTGACTCTGCTGGATCAAAGAGTAGAATGATAAATTCTTAATAGAAAGACTGGCCCACTAGGTAGCTCAGTAGAATGCAAGAACAATAATCAACTATCTGTGTAATCTTGGACAAGTCACTAAATACTGTTTGCTACACTTTACTTATCTGTAAAATGAGCTAGAGAAGTAAAGAACAATCCACTCCAGTTGCAAAAACAAAATAAAAATCCAAATTGGATCATGAAGAGTTGGACACAACTGAAATTACTGAGGAACAAATAAAAGATTTCTTGAATGTTCAACATTTTCCATAGTCTGCTTTCCAACCTGTATTTATCGAATTACTTTCCTTTAACTCCTCATGCATTAAAATATATTTATTTTATATCTCATTCCCTCTGAACCTGTTATACAGAGGAGGTTATAAGATAAATTCATTTGCTGAAAATATTCTTAATGATATTTTCATGTAATGACATTATTTTATCTGTAGCTTTTTGGAAATGAAGCCTCCCTGTCCTCTTCTGCACATAGGCATTGTCTATTCCAGTGATTCTTCTTTTATTTTTTTGTTTATTTGTTTGTTTGTTTGTTTGCTTTGTTTTGTTTTGATAAGAGAAGGGATGATAGAGAATCACAGACAGAGTTCAAGGATAACTTTTTTTTTTTCTGAGACAATTGGGGTTAAGTGATTTGTCCAGGGTCACACAGTTAGGAAGTGGTGTCTGAGGGCAGATTTGAACTCAGTCAAAGACAACTTTGAGGCCATCTAACCTAACCTTTCTCTTTCTTTTTAGTTTATTTTAAATTTATGGAATAAAATAAACATTTCCATATCATAGTATAATAATAAAAAAAGATGATTGCACATGAAACTGCAAATATATCATATACAACTTATTATTCCTTTTAAATATATGATGAATATAAATGTAATAAACATATAAGTATAAATAAATGTGTATAATTAAATAAATAAAATATAATTTTATATACATTTCTTTTTTTTCTTCCTTCCCTCCCTCTCCCCCACCCTAGAGATATGTAAAATTATTCTGTATATACTTCTATTTATCAGTTCTTCCTTTGGATGCAGATAGTGCCTTTTTTATATGTCCTTTATAGTTAATTTGGATATTTATAATAGTCACAATGACTTATTTGTTCTCTACTTAATGGTTGTAGATACTAAAGCCCAAGAAGATTTTCCTTTTTTTTTTGGATTAAAGCTGTTTATTTTCAAAACATATGCATAGATAATTTTTCAACATTCACTCTTGCAAAACCCTGTGTTCCAATTTTTTTCTTTCTCCCACCCCCTTCTCTAGACAGCAAATAATCCAATATGTTAAGCATATGCAATTCTTCTATACGTATTTCCACAATTATCATGCTGCACAAGAAAAACCAGAACAAAAAGGAAAAAGTGAGAAAGAAAACAAAATGCAAGCTAACAATAATAAAAAAAGGTGAAAATACTATGTTGTGATCCACACTCATTCCCTATAGTCCTCTCTCTGGATGCATTTGGCTCTTTATCACAAGATCATTGGAAGTGGCTTGAATCACCTCACTGTTGAAAAGAGCCACATCTGTCAGAATTGATCATTGCACAATCTTGCTGTTGCTGTGTGCAATATTCTCCTGGTTCTACTCACTTCACTTAGGATCAGTTCACATAAGTCTTTTCAGGCCTCTCTAAAATCATCCTGCTGATTATTTCTTACAGAATAATAATATTCCACAATTTATTCAGCAGTTCTCCAAATGAAGGGCAGCCACTCAGTTTCCAGTTTTTTGCCACTACAAAAAGGGCTGCTACAAACATTTTTACACACATAGGTCCTTTTCCCTTTTTTATGATGTCTTTGGGATATAGAGCCAGTAATGGAACTGCTGGATCAAAGGATATGCACAGTTTGATAGCCCTTTGGGCATAATTCCAAATTGCTCTCCAGAATGGTTGGACCATTTCACAACCCTACCAAAAATGTATTAGTGTTCCAGTTTTCTCACATTCCCTCCAACATTCATCATTATCTTTTCTTATCACAAGAAGATTTTCCTAAGGCCACATGACTGATCAGTGGCAAATCTCAGATGATCATTTGGTTGCTTTGAATCTCAGCCTAAGAGTCCTTCTAAGAAACCTTGAGATCCAGTGGTCCATGGAACTTATACCAAAATTGACCATGTATTAGGGCATAAAAACCTCAAAATCAAATGCAGAAAAGCAGAAAATAAATGCATCTTTTTCAGATCATGATGCAATAAAAATCACATGCAATATAAGGCCAGGAGAAAATAAACCAAAAGTTAATTGGAAATTAAATAATCTAATCCTGAAGAATGAATGGGTGAAAGAGCAAATCATAGACACAATCAATAATTTCATCCAGGAGAATGACAATAAGGAGACAACATACCAAAATTCGTGGGATACGGCCAAAGCAGGTATAAGGGGCAATTTTATATCTCTAGATGCTTACTTGCATAAAATAGAGAAAGAAAAGATCAACGAATTGGGATTATTATTTAAAAAAAAAATAGAAAAAGAACAAATTAAAAACCCTCAATTAAATACCAAATTGGAAATTCTAAAACTAAAAGGGGAAATTAATAAAATTGAAAATAAGAAAACTATTGAATTAATAAATAAAACTAAGAATTGGTTTTATGAAAAAAACAACAAAATAGATAAGCCTTTAGTTAATTTGATAAGAAAAAGGAAAGAGGAAAATCAAATTGTTAGTCTCAAGAATGATAAGGGAGAACTTTCCTCCAATGAAGAGGAAATTAGAGCAATAATTAGGAGTTACTTTGCCCAACTTTATGCCAATAAGTTTGATAATCTAAATGAAATGGAGGAATATCTACAAAAATATAGATTGCCCAGGTTAACAGAAGAGGATATAAATTATTTAAACAGCCCCATATTAGAAAAAGAAATAGAACAAGCTATTAACCAACTCCCTAAGAAAAAATCTCCAGGGCCAGATGGATTGACATGTGAATTCTACCAAACATTCAAAGAACAATTAATTCCAATACTATACAAACTATTT